>JAJOOR010010784.1:0-14241 GCA_036250505.1 Solanum acaule | reverse complement strand
CTTTAAAATACACTATTAAATAGTTCAAGGGGTAAAAAATACGATATTAAATAGTCTAGGGAGGTAATAGGTCCTCATGAAAGTTTAGTATCGCAACAGCAAATCCGACCAAAGTTGGGGTATTTTTCAGACCCTTATCCCTTTTATATATATATATATATCCAAATTGAAATATTTATATACTTAGCTTTACTTTTATGTTTCGTCTTATCACAAGATTTACTTCCCTTTAGAATAATTCTCTTTAGTTCATTTCCCCTTAAATAATTAAAATGACCATAATGAAAAAAGTATAATAAAAAATAAAATGATAAAAATAATAGTAATAAATAAATAAGTTAAAATAAATGAGTTCATCTACTTAGTTAAAATTTAAAAAAATAGTTAAAATAAATGAGTTCTTTTACTTAGTTAAAATTTCAAAATTAGTCAAAGTCGTTATGAGTTCTTTTTACATAGTTAAAATTTTAAAATTAGTCAAAAATTCTTTTCTAGTCAGATCGCCGGTCAACCGCAAGTTAGCGGGCATGTTGAGGGCCTAACACCTTCTCGAAATGTACATTGAACTTTGAACACTTTTATTTTCAATTGATTTTATTTGTTTAAATCTTTTTTGAAAACCTTAGGTTTTTTCTTGATTTTTACCTAAAAAATTAAGTGGCGCCTCTGTTCTTTTGGAAATTCGATTTCTCTTAAGTCATAAGTTTAATCGATTTTTCAAAAACTAAGTCATTTTTCTTTTATTTATATTTTTCGAGTAAAACAGAGAAATAGCGAATCCGCTGGGGAATTAATTAAGTTCTAACCATAAGATTTGACTATTTGATTAATTGTTATTAATTGTTGAATTGCTTATTTGTGCTTAACATGTTTAAATTGATATAATTGTCATTGCATTTCATAGCATTTCCTATCGTATGTACATTATATCAAAGGACGGTTTTGTGGAACTGCAACCGGACTTTTTTATACTCAATCCTTTTTCGGAATGATCGGCAATTTATTGGTTCGTCATGCGTCCAATGGTTGTCGTGAATTCCAGCCTAAGTTGTCCACTTGGGTTCTCGGTCTCTCAAAAACCACTCTTAGTCAACTAGCATAGAGCGAAACCAAATCCCGACTTTTAGCGCATTTTGAACTAAGTTGACCCAACACCCAAGGCGTGTTGGGCCTATTAGAAGCCCACATTGTGTCTATTTGGCCCATTTTGCCAATAAAGAGACAATCATACTTATGTGTTAATTGAAGGATGTATATGTATTTTTAAAACAAATCAATTATCTAATGGGGTGGGGGAAACTTACCTTTGTTTGTTTTTCTTGTAGGATGAATCCAGCACATGAGCCTCTAAGAACCCGAATGGTGACCATACCTAACCCTTATCTCCAAGTTTGGTGGAAGTTCATGAACAATGGGAACAAGAGAAAAGTTCAAGAGATTCGAGAGATGGGAGAAAGAAGAATAGAGGTAGAACTAGCCACCGCAACTGTGCAAGCCAAAAGTGTAGCACTAGATGCGGAGTTGGCGGCTAAGATGGCAATATGTGTTACCATAAATGAAGAGACGGTCGCTATGCGGAAGGAACATGATGTCTTTAACAATGATATAACCATGAGGCTTCAGAAGATACATGGAAAATGCTCTTTTTTCGATCAAGAAGCCAATAGAGGTCCCAAAGACACTCACCCCGGAGCTACTGAAGAAGATGCCGATGAGGAAATCATCTATATGCCTCCCTTCCTGGGACGTCTGAAAGAAGGAAACAAGAAGATCACTCTCCCAACTTATGAGCAGACACATAGCGTGGGGGCAAGAGTCGTGTCGTGTGCTCTCATTTACAAACACCTTAAGGCTTCACGCATGCTGAAACCTCTCGAAGGAACCACTTGTAGGTTTGGGCATGAAAGCTCTCAAAATACATGTGCCTACCACCCGAACCAAAGAGGACACACTATACAGGAATGTGTGGAGCTTAAGGCAGCAATCCGCAACCTGATCAATGTTGGGGAGATCCCGTATATGTGGGGTGAGAACACCGTCCTTACATCTGACCAACCGGAGCCCAGTGTGCCGATCACTAAGCACACTTTGTTCTATTGTCACTACTTTACGCCTTTCAAGAAAACATTGTTGGGTATCTACAGTCAGTTGGTTCGAAAAAGGGTCTTGGCCTCTATCAGAAAGGATGGTGAAGCGATCGATCCCATTGAAAGTGAAATCTGGAAACCCTGCCCTTATCGTGACGCCATAGATCACAACATTGGAAGGTGCCTCGGGTTTCGCTATGATGTGGAATGCCTCATCAACATGGGAAAGATTCAAGTTGAGTTTACCCCTCGTGATTAATGTATCAGTCAGAAGAAGAAGCTTGATGAAAGCACCATCTATCTTTAGGAGCTTTATTGTATGTCTTTACTTTTCTTGTAATCTTCAAGAAATGAATGAATGGAAATGAGAATTTTCTTTTGTATTCGAACTACATTGGGCCTGAATTCTCCTTGGGAGATACGTAGACAGTCTTTCAAGGCCCGACCCCTATCTTTTAAAATTTTCTTTTCCCTTTCATTCTACAAGGAAACATTGAATTCACACCAACAGATGCCGAGAGACGCAGCAAGAACACCTTAGCTCAATGCAATTTAACCTCTCTGAGTCACCAACCTCAAAATAAAACGAGCAAATTCCTACTTATTCAAAAAGTCAGTTCCCATTATTTGTGGGTTAACAAGTGTGTGGTCAAGTAAAGAGTGTTGTTGAAGTAAGCAACAAGTGTGATCAAGATTGTAAGATCGAAGCGGGTCCTTACTTTGATGTAATAAAATTCAAGTTGTGAGAAATCGATAGTGCCCGTCATCTCCACCAACAATTTCCAACAAGTGGTATCAGAGACTGGTGGATAAAAGCGAGGTAGTAACTCAAAGAAGATCATATAAGCTATTATCGGAGGCTACAAGTTGCGAGGCACTTATCAATGACAGATTTTGCAAGCACTCTCAATAGCATTGAGAAGCTCAACACAAGCAACTACGGATCATAGATCACGAGAATGCAATATTAATTTCTCGGCCAGGAATTATGGAATATCATCGGTGGATGAGACACCACACCACCAATAGATGTTGAAGCAACAAAAAGGTGGAAGGTCAAAGCTGTAAAGATCATGTATGCTCTCATTGTAACCATCGAGGATGAGTTCCTACAACAAATTAAGAATGCCAAAACACCCAAAGAAGCTTGGGACTCCTTGGCAACGATATTTACAAAGAAAAATGATGCAAGATTACAAAGGCTTGAAAATGAGCTTTTGTCGATCTCTAAACGGAATATTCAGTCAATACTTCTCAAAGGTAAATCTTTATGTGATGAAATATCAAAATTTGATCCTGAGAATGTTATCACGAAGACAAGAATGAGGATAATTATTGCTCATGGTCTAAGGCCGAAGTACAAAGGCATAATTACAGCCACACGGGGATAGACCACAAAACCAACTTTATTTGAGTTGGAAAACTTGTTGGCAAATGAAGAAGATTTGGAGAAGTCATTATCAAGTCTCACTATAAAAGATAAAGATAAGGTGCTCTTCACCAAAAGACAAGATTATCAAAAAAGAGAAGCGGAGAAAAGCTCACGGCCAGAGGGAGACCAAAAGAATCAACATCAAAGAAATCAACGACAAAACAAGCATACGAAAGGATTTAACAATCGACGGATGGAGAAGTGCTACAATTGTGGAAAGATAGGACATTACGCTAGAGATTGATGATACAAGAAAGCTCAAGGTAATGTAGCTACTTCTTCCCAAAACCAGAGAGATGATGAAGAAGTTTGGGATTTTGAGACCTCTTATGCAGTTGAAGAAACTAATCAACAAAAGGAGCATGTCACCTGTCACTCGAACAAAGAAGAGAAGATAGCACTAGCAACTGTGAGTGAGAAATTGGTCGATTATGAACATGATTGGATCGTTGATTCAGGATGTTCTAATCACATGACTGGTGATGAGAAAAAGCTCATTAACATGAGTGAATATAAAGGCGGTCGAGTAGTGGTGACTGCAAATAATTCAAAAATATCAATAACTCATATTGCCAAGACGGTGTTCGTGCCTCATCACAACTTAAGAAAAGTGGAACTTCAAAATGTCTACCATATTTCAGGTATGAAGAAGAACTTATTATTTGTATCACAACTAACAGATTCTTGTAACTATGTCTTGTGTGGGCCAAATGATGTAAAAGTATATCGAAACTTAAAAGTTTCAAGCGCACAAATCATGGAAGGGAGAAGATTAAAATCAATCTACGTCATGTTAGCTGAGACAACTTATGTTGAGAAAACTCGAAGTAATGAAATAGTTGATCTATGACACACACGTCTTGGGCACGTGAGCTACAACAAACTAAAAATCATGATGCAATAGTCAAAATTAAAAGGTCTTTCCAAGCTTGAGACTAGAGGAGACATTATATGTGCTGGATGTCAATATGGGAAAGCACATCAACTTCCCTATGGAGAATCGAAGTATTAAGCGAAGGAGCCATTGGAGCTAGTACACTCAGACGTGTTTGGACCAGTGAAGCAGTCCTCCATCAGCGGTTACCGTTACATGGTATCGTTCATTGATGACTTCTCAAGGTATGTATGGATTTACTTTATAAAAGAGAAATCTGAAGTATTTGAGAAGTTTAAAGAGTTCCAATATACTTTGGAGAATGATATTAGAAGAAAAATCAAATGTTTTCGTACGGACAATGGGGGAGAATACACGTCACGAGAGTTCAATGATTATCTTAAAGAGAAAATGATAAGATGACAGTTAACTTGCCCAAATACGCCACAACAAAATGGAGTGGCTGAAAGAAAAAATAGACATTTGGCAGAGATATGCAGAATTATGCTACAAAGTATGAATGTACCAACAAGGTTTTGGGTTGAATGCATGAAGATTGTTGTCCACATCACCAACAGGCTGTCGTAGGTAAGATTGAGATTCATCTCACCATTTGAGAAACTTAAAAGATGATTTCTACCGTAATCCACTTTTGAGTTTTTGGTTGTGTGTGCTATGTGTTCGTGCCAAATCATCTCCGCAGCAACTTTGATAAGAAAGTTGTTTGTTGCATCTTTGTTGGATACGACGAACAAAGAAAAGGATGGAAGTGTTGTGACCCTACCACAAATCGGACATATGTGTCAAGAAATATGGTATTTGACGAAGCGTTATCTTGGTGGTCCAAAGAAGTCTCCCGACTCAATAGCTCTTGAGAAAAAGCTGCAAGATAAGCTCAATGAAGTAGAACAAGGGAACAAGATCGAATCTAACTAGGAGGCACCTTCACAAAAGGAAAAGAAAAGCATATGGAAAACTGGAACTTTTGAAACACCAGATGAGTTGCAAGAAGAAGTCAAAAAAGAGTCACAATCGCAATTGAGGAGGCCTACACGACTGAAGTGTCCAAACACCAAGTACATAGATGCAACATTAACCAAGGTGGTTAACATCAAAGAGGCTACTACCTTTGAAGAAGCTTCAAAGAGTTGGAATCAGAATAATTCGACGAAGGTAGAGATCCTCAAAGGACATGGACATCACGATGCTTGCAAAGTTTCAGGAATCGCTCACAATAGACGCAAATAAAAAATTAAGTTGGTGTTGAGAGGGAGTGTCAAGAATTCATCACCAACTTAATTATTTACTTAAGATAAATTAAGAAAAATCTAGAATATTCCGAAGTTGTTGAGGATTGAAGGAAGATCTCTAGAATGAGTATTCTAGAGAGACTAGTCTAGAAATATTCTAGAAAAGGTAATTCTAGAAAAAAATTAAAATAGCTAGGAATATTCTAGAATAGAGTAGTATGTATCTCTCTAGATTCTTATCCATCACCTCCTATAAATAGAGGTGGTCCATTTGAGTTGTAAGCAACCAAGCAAGAAACAACCAAGAAAGAAACAAATCAAGTAAGAAAGAAAGCAAGAGAGCAAACAAGTGTGTGCTCAAGTAGAGAGTGTTATTGAAGCAAGCAACAAGTGTGATCAAGATTGTAAGACTGAAGCGGGTCGTTACTTTGATATAATAAAATTGAAGTTGTGAGAAATCGATAGTGCCCGTCGTCTCCACCAACAATTTCCAACACATTTATCTAACTATTTTAGGTTCACCATTACTACCCTTCACCACACATCTATCTTATCAACCACAACCACTAACTACCTACACTACCCATCATCCCTTTATATATATATATATATACACACCATATTTGTTGTACAACCATCACTAGTGCTAAATTCACCATAAAATCACCTACACCAACAACTACTTGACCAACATTCATCATCATCAACCACCTCCTTCGTCCGACACCAATGCTCAACTATGACGGTAGGGATGACAATGGGGCGACGCATGGTGGGTTTAAGGCTATGCGGAGCGGGGTGGGTTTGAGGTTATGCTGGAGGGGGCGGGGGCGGGGGATGTGGGGCAGATTGAAGTGGATTTTTTTTAAAACTAATGTGGGGTGGGCGGGTTACGAGTATATGTGATTTTATATGAGTTCAAACTTAACTTTTAACTTTTTACATGTTATAAAAGTGATAAAACATTATTTATTAAGATAATTTGTGTAAGATACTAAAATATTCAAGATAGTACATGAAAAAATGATTCAATTAAAAATAATCATTTTGTTACATGTTTTCAATTAACCTCTAAAAAATAATTTTTTAAGTCATTTTCTATTAAATTAATAAAACTTAATGAAAAATGAATTTATTTTATGAATTTTATTTTTAGTATCAAACTTAACTAGAAAAAGAAAATATTAAAAAAATTATGCGGGGTGGGTTCGTGTGGGGGGGATTGAACTTGAAAAAAATTGTTATACGGGGCAGGGCGGATTAATTTTTTTGTAAATTAAGCTAACCCCGCCCCGCCCTCGCCTCCCCCACCCCGCACCGCCCCATTGTCATCCCTACAAGCTACATGTCAACACCATAAAATTCAGAATTTTAAATTATAAATAATTAAATATTATATAACTAATTAAATATTCTAAATTCAAAATTTGAAATAAAAACACACATGTCAAATAAAGATCAATTGGTTATAAAACTCCACTTCAAATCAGTTAAAAAATTCAAAATTCAATTTTAAAAATATATATATATATCTAGGACAGATTTAATATTTTTTTTAAAAACTAATTTATACCTTTTTTAAAAAAATGCATTTATATAAACACGGACAAAATGTCATCTATTTTTATATAAAAATGCTGACAAATGTCATCACAAAAAAAAATCTATTTTATTTTTAATATCGTATAAAAAAATTGCTTTTTAATATCGTATAAAGCGGTTTTTTAAATAACTTTTAAATCTGCTTTTTTTTTTGGATGCTGATTTTTTTAAAAAAAAAAAAAGTAGTATTGAAAAAAAAAACTGAATTTGTTTAGCAGATTTCTAAAAAGTACATAAACGGTTTAAATTCTTAAAAAAAGTTTTAAAAATAAATTTTAAATTTCAAAAGAATTCAGGCACACGATTGGCAAATCTCTCTAATAAATGAGTTAGTTACAGAATTGAAACTATTTATACATTATTATTATTATTACCCTTATTTAGAAATGGGACTTCAAAAGGACTAACACTGCATCTTTTCATTGTACTAAAGGTAGTACTAATTGTACACCAACTAAGACGAACGCTGCAGCTAAGTATTGTACACAAAGTAATATGAGTTGTACTAGAAATGTGTACCTATTTCATTGGCTATTGAGTACTTTTATCTTTTGTGGGCCTATTTGTTTAGCACGTGTATAGGCTTCTTTTTCCCTGCCAATGACGAGAATACCGAAGGCTTTCAAAGTTCTTTCTACTCTGCAATCTCTCTTCTTCCTGCTAAGCTTCCCTTTTTCTCTTCTCCGGCTTTCTGTCCTATTTTCCTCTTTCACTTTGCTTTCTTGGTTTCTTATTTTTTTTCTTTGCTTTCACATCATCTTCCTCCAGGAATTTTGGTTAAACTTTGTTACACTGGGATCTACTGGACGCCGTAAGCTTTGGTTTTTTTTTTTGGGATTTTGGGTTTTGTTTGTTTGATTTTATGTTCGATTGTTTTGATATTGCTTTCAATTTTTGCTGCTTTGTTGGTATGTGGTTGTAGGTATGTTGCATGGACAAAATTCCTATGTTGAATCCAGTTCTTCATCTCCTATGCACAAGACTGTAGACCCATCTCAATTTGGCAGTGACGAATCCAATTAAAAGAGGTACAACGAAAAAAAATATTTTATCACATATTAGCAAAGAACTCTCAACTGGTATACTGTAAATTTCTTCCTGTTTCCCCTTTTTCATTTTGAGAAGTTCCAAACTTAGAGCATTTACTTTAATTCGGAGCAGCTTTCAAAATCTTTTGTATTTGCGCTTCTCTGCTTTCAATTTTCAAAATTTTTTTATGGTTTTTGTTTAACATGTGTGTGGCGTGCAAATATGCTATTTTGATTATTAATTTTGATTCTAAAAGCTTGCTTTATTATTTAGTAGCTAATTTTTAGAAGTTGATGTTTTATGACAAGAATTTCTTCTTATACGCATGTTATATAAATTTTTATGCGTTTTTCATTGCCTAATTGCATCATGTTAAAGGAGAAATTCATATGTCTATGTAGTTGTTCTGACTTTCAAAATTGTAATATTTTTCACTGCTCATAAATGCACAGTCCAATGTTTATTTTGAATTATAGTTTCTTTTTGGATATTCTATTGACTTGTTTATTAAGTGCATAATTGTCATACTGATAGGCCAATAGTTTTTGATAATATAGTTGAAAGAACAAAATAATACTATTGTTTTCCTTACTGGTTCTTCCCTTTTCTTAATCTTCTTCCTTCAATGTATCTTCCCCTTTGGTGCATTTACAAAATACTCTTGGTTCTGGATTCTAGAGAGTAGTATAATTTCTCTGTTCTTATATTTTATTAGAGATGAAATATCAATTTAAATTTCGAGCACCAAGTTCTGAAATTTTAATTGATCCTGCAGTTCTACGTCATACGTCAAAGTGGAAATTTTAAACGACATCATGACACACCTCCATAGAATGAAGAAGGTATCATCGAATAAGTAAAGGTGAAGTTTTTTTGTTGTGTCTCATTGATAAAAGTTCTGAAATTTTACTATTCTCCATTCCTATTGTTGTGTCAGATGAAGGAACATGACATGTTTTGCAATAAGCTTATTACACTTCCATGAATACTTCGAGATTTGTTAACTAAATGAGATACTATTGTTTCATATATGTATATTTATGAAAATAGAGTAATGCACCTGTTGTTTCAATTGTTCTTTGGTGATTTCTCGAAACAGAAAAAATGAACGAAAAACCTGTTGGTATTATAGGATTTCTGTCGACTTTATTGGAACTTGCTTCCTCTTTTTGTGGTGTTACAAGTTGAAAAACAATGTTGATGCGCTCCTGAACTTGAAAACACGAAGGAACAACAACTTGCACATAGAAATATGCTATGTCGTACTAGATATGCACAAATATCACCAGAAAGAAACCAACTATTTCTATCGCAACAGAAAGCTAAAACAGCTGAATAAAAAAAAAGGGCGACTCTTGCAGAATTCAAATAATACACTGTCCTCATCACAAGTTCAGGGTCATGACGAATATCAAAGTGCGCTTCCAACTTCTGATCCTTCGTTAACTAGAGACAACGGTCAGAAAAGTTAAATTTTCATATAATGTTGCTTCTGTGTATATATAGGTATACCTGCATACATAAATTGATTTACTATCGTTTACATTACTTTATCTTCCACCATTTCGGAGGACATGCTTCCGCAACTACACAAACAACTACTTGTGCCTCTATGTTTAAAGTAGGTGAGTGGGGAAGGAATTGGAAAATTCCGAATAGAAAAAACTCAGTTGGATATGGTAGGTACTTTACATGTTATATGGTGATATTGAGTAAACATCAGTTCTCTTCTTTCAGACATAATTACCCCAGCTAATGTAAGGATTTTGTATGATTTGTTAAATTCTTTCAGACATAATTACAATCTAGCTAATGTAAGAATGTGGTTATTTTTTTATCATCCCAAATGTCATTCAGTTGGATGTCGTCTGAATTTTATTTCACTAGGAATATAATTTTTATTTACTTAGAGAGGTTTCAAATATATTGCTTGACTACTTTTTTTTTTTTTTAAAAAAGCATGTTGTTTCAGTGTTAATTATAGAATCCAACACAAAGCTCTCTAAACTACTAACTAAATCATGTCTTCTTTTGAAGTAAATTTGTCAGCCTAAGAATAATATCGTATGTTAGCCTCAATTGAAGGGGAAATGACTAATTCTTCTAAACATTTTAAAAGACTAAGCTATTTACCTATTTACCTTGATTATAACTATTGTTTTGTAAAGATATACCCCTACATATGGAAAATGGGGTCGCAATTCTCAAAGTAAAATTGAAATTGGCTTCACGACAAAACTCAAAAAGATCTTGGTAATTTACAGTCTGCTGTGAAGAAGAAAACATACAACTATTTTGTAAGCTTTCTTTATTCATGATTATTGTTTATCCCTAAGTTTATTTCAATTTAAGACAATATTAGCCATTCATTGAGTCATCAAACTTTGTTATGAAATTTGGAGCTTTATGGATCATCGTCCTCTAAGTTTTCACTTTTTTTTTCCTAAATTCCACGTCCAACTTCTTAAGGAGCTCAAGAGGAATTCTATTATTGTCACTATTGGTCAGGTTGGTGTATTCTAGGCTTTTGAGGAAAGTTCCCTTGTGCCCATGCAGTTAGCTTGACAGAAACATAGCTACATATGTAATGTTCAAGTTTCAAGACGACTATCCTAAGGTTTCAGGTTTTATCAGGTTTGATTACTAAAATAGCTCAAAGTGAGAGTATATAACTTTCAAGTCTATTTTTTTTACTGCTGATGCCTTTTTTTTTGTCTCCAATAAACCATCCGTGAGGATATCAATAGTTAGTTGCAATCTGTGTCACATGTAAATTTAGCACTGCTTGCAATTCGGTCCGTGAGATACTAGGTTGCTGCTAACCTACTCAATATCCAAGTTATCGTGCACATTATGGACAAATAAAGGTAAGTGATTATTCTACTATCCAATTTATTTTATCTTCTTATCTATATTTAGCAACTAGACTATACTTGAGCTTCTATCATATTCGTCTCCTAAATTTGTCTTAGATTGTACATGTAAGATAATTCATTTGCAATCTAAACATTAGTACAACGGGTTAACCAATAGAGAACCCTCCCAGTCGTAGGTCTCCTTAGCAAATAATCTTAATGACTCCTTTTGGCCTTCAGTTTTGTTATACCTGACGAAATATTTACTGAAATATGCAGGTCAGAGTTCTTTTTTCTCTCTTATTTATAGTTCTCGAGTCATCATTATGCATTTTTTGTTACCTTACTCTATCTTGGGATAATCTTCAGTTACTATGTTTGTGGATTTTTCTTTGTTTTTGTGTTTGTTCTAGATAAATCAAGTTTATTGGGAGTTCGGGAGAGAATTATACTCTCATTATGCTCATAGCTCTTTTGTTATTATGTTCCTTAATTGTCTTGCTGGTAGTTTGTCATGTTAACAATTCTTTGAGTTTTATACCCCGACCTCCTGTGTCATCTCAATTATTTTTTCAAGAGAATTAACCTATATTAAAAAGTTTAGAACTAGTGGTTTAACTCAAAATCACATAATTGAAAAGCCACATCACTAATACAAGAATTATCTTATTATTTGAGATATTGATACCTCTATTTATTAAAAATATAGATATTTTTCAATGAATGAAAAGCTTTCAGAATTAAAGCAGCTCTTCGGTCAAGATTACTAAAAGAACAAGAAGAAGTGTATTTAAAAATTAATGACACAAAAGCATACTGAAAGTTCACAACTTTGTTTGCCTGTATGTCCGTAATAACATGGATGAACACGATTCTCCCTTTGTGTGCGAGTCTCTGCAACTCAGTGGAAAATTATGGTCAATACTTGATCTATATGCAAGAACTACTTCAGTAAATTTTGTTATTTAAACAGTTCACGAAAGATAATTCAATTTCTTACTTGCTGTTTTTTCCTTCTGATTCATTTGGATCCTTAAGTATGGAATGAAAACAGATATATCTCTATTTGACAAAGCCAATCAAGTTGTAGAACTATACTGGGCATGTTATTGTTGTTATTGACAGAAGTGATCAAGTTGAAGAATGCGCATATTTGGTGGAGCTTTTTCTAAAAATAATAGATGTAAGCTCCCCCCCCCCCCGCCAACCCCACCCCACCAACAATTTCATGGCAGTTAATCTTTTTTCGTTCCTTTGCTGTTAGATTTGTGTGTTCTTGGTTGAATTACATAAAATTACTTGATTGTACAAATTTTTTTTGGATCAGGTGCTTGTACTTTGTTCATTAAAAATTACAGGTATCAACATGTCTGGCGCTAAATAAAGTTTTTGCCTCTCAAGTATGGTTGCACTTCTATTCATATGTAAGTGCTCTCTCATTTGTTATCTACAAATTTGATTTGCACAGATAAATTATTAGTATTACAACTCTATGATTAATTTGGTTGATGCTTATGATATTAATATTTACATGTACGGCTAAATTCATTAAATTTGATGTCTAGACAAAGTGCAGATAAAGCAAGAGTTTGATGGGTTCAGTTATATCGATTATTTTCGAGACGATATATACATGACCATGTGTAATTTTAAAGTGTAATATTTTCTGTCGTAAGAACCTAAAGGTTGAATCCATGAAATTTAAATGTTGATGATTCCTACTTTTTGGCTGGAATGTGAGGGCAATTGCTTAACCAATACATTTTAGTGCTTATATAACTTAAGCGTGAAAAATTACTCCTTACTAGGTGGATACAATTTGGAAATATTGGTAGACCTTTTTCTGGAAATTGGTGTCGTATATATGAGTTATGACAGGCTGAACATGTAAAACTTCATATTTGAAATTCATTGCTTTTCCAAGTGTGATTCCATCATTCTACAAATTAACAGATAGTTGCTGAATGAAAAAGAAGAGGTACTGTGTCTTTTTAATTGCTGGAAATTTGAGTAAACAATCGACTCTTAATAGTATGCCATATTATTTAATGGCTTAACTTTTCCTTTGGATAGTTAATATAGTAGTTCCGACTTCTGAGCCTGAATTGGGTTGTTCCTCTAATCGAGATTGTAGTTTTACATGGGGATGTTTGGTTTTTTGTATTGAATTTTTCTGTTTAGATGGTATTTGATCTTCTGACTTTTATTCTTTCCACAGGTGATCATTGTCCTTTCTTGAAAAACAGTGTTGCTTGAGGACTATTTGTGCATATTTCATGCAGGGAATTTTTAGAAGTGTATTAATGGAGTCGTCCTTTTAATCTTCTTAACTTTTCATTTTCTAGGGAGATATGCTTCAATATGTTGAGGGTTCGGTCTCAAAAACTCTTAAGATGCTTGATCAACCTAGATAAATTCTGAAAACATTAGTTGTGTAATTTCCTTGACTACTTTACAATGATTGATTTGTGAATTGCAAGGAAGGATAATTTTACAAGTTGTATCTAAAATTCTTTACGATCGTTTATTAGTCACTGTTTACGTTATTTTGTTCCAATGAAGGTATTCTCAAAGGTAAACTTTTATCTACTTATTTGGCATACATCTGCATTAATATTATATCTTTATCGTAATATTAGTTCTATGTTTATCATGTGCTACTTTTTCATTTTTCTTTTAATTTAATTCCTACCTTGCACCTCCAAATGATGATGCATGTAAACATCCACCATTAATATTATAAATGTTGGGCCCATGCTAGGCACAGGCCATGCCCCTCTAGCTTATTAATAAGTGACAGTTGGGAGGGACGAACACAGCTACACAAATTGTACTATACAACCCAACAAAGCATACAAAGATTTTTGTAATTTCAAGGATAAATTGGTTGAGGATGAGCTTTAATAAAGCCACGTGTTGTTATTTAGTACAACTGTCTTCCCATTAGTTTATTTAACAAAGCATACAATCAATGCTTGTCTTATTTTGAAATGGGAGTTTGGGAGGACCAACATTGCACTAAAGAGTTGGACTAAAAGCTATAGAAATTGTACATTGAGGCCCACCAAAAAGATGAACTATTTTTTTTTTCTACTTTCCATTCTCCCCTTTT
>JAJOOR010010782.1:0-14243 GCA_036250505.1 Solanum acaule | reverse complement strand
TTCTTGGTATTGGTCCTGTTAACTTGTTACTGGCCACCGTGAAGTTCTCAAGTTTCCCACCTTGGCAAAGATGCTCAGGCAAATGGCCTGAAAACTGATTTTCACTTAGTATCAGCTCTACCAAGTTATCCATATATGCAAGTTCTTTTGGAATAGAACCAGAAAGTTTGTTGGCACGGAGATACAAAAATTGTAACTTTCTCAAATTGCCAAAGGAAGCAGGAATTGGACCAGTAAGTTGATTTTCTTGTAGATCCAAATCATTGAGGTTTTTCAAATTCCCCAACTCTCTAGGAATGGGACCAGAAAGTTGGTTAGAATAAAGATACAAAATTTTGAGCTCAGTTAAGTCACCTAGAGTTATTGGAATTGAACCACTAAGTTGATTATGGTATATATCCAGCTCTGTGAGGTTTTTCAGATTCCCCAACTCTGTAGGAATGAGACCAGAAAGTTGGTTAGAATAAAGGTACAAAATTTTGAGCTCAGTTAAGTCACCTAAAGTTATTGGAATTGAACCAGCAAGTTGATTAGCGGATAAATCCAGCTCTATGAGGTTTTTCAGATTCCCAAACTCTTGAGGAATTAGACCAGAAAGTTGGTTAGAATAAAGGTACAATATTTTGAGCTCAGTTATGTCACCTAGAGTAAATGGAATTGAACCAGTAAGCTTATTGTGGGATAGCTCCAGATCATTGAGGTTTTTCAAATTCCCAATTCATGAGGAATGAGACCAAATAGTTGGTTAGAATAAAGGTACAAAATCTTGAGCTCAGATAAGTCACCTAAAGTAATTGGAATTGAACCATTGAGTTGATTACTGGATAAATCCAGCTCTACGAGGTTTTTTAAATTCCCTAACTCTCGAGGAATGAGATCAGAAAGTTGGTTAGAATTAAGGTACAAAAATTTAAGCTCAGTTAAGTCACGCAAAGTAATTGGAATTGGACCAGAAAAATTGTTCCTATACAAGGCTAAAACCTCAAGTGACTTCATCTTCCCTATTTCAACAGGAATGGTACCATTTAAATGGTTGTCAAAGATGAAGAGGGTCTCAACCTTTGATAGTGAGCCGATTTGAGGTGGGATTTTGCCTGAAATCTTGTTGATCGACAAGTCA
Organism: Solanum acaule; assembly: GCA_036250505.1. NCBI lineage: Eukaryota > Viridiplantae > Streptophyta > Magnoliopsida > Solanales > Solanaceae > Solanum > Solanum acaule. The sequence goes on along the minus strand of JAJOOR010010782.1, from coordinate 13,123 downwards.
AGATAGACAAGATTAGTGAGGTTTCCTATTGCAGGGGGTATGATACCAGAGAGCTGGTTCATGCTAAGATCAACATATTCAAGTGACGGGAAAGATGAAAATGGAAAATCATGGAGTGTACCAACAACACCAGCATTAGTAATATTGATCTTGTTTACCCTACCATTAAAACATATAACTCCATACCAACCCCTGCACGCATCAGTACTTAGTGTCCATGAAGCCAATAAGGAATTATTTTGGCTTAGGACAGTAGCTTTCCATTTGAGGAGAGCAGTTGCTTCCTCAATGGAAGCAAAAGTAACAGTGAAAAGAGTGACAAACTGAAGGAAATAAAATATTTCGGGAACCATCTTGAAAGCTAAAAGATTTTAGTTGTTTGTTTTGGTTATCGATGAACTTGTGCAGGGTAGAGTTTTATACTGTGTAGAGAATCATTACAAGACTTGTGAGTCAGTGGGAGTTTAATACTGTTTAGAGAATCATTAAAATACAAGAAGACTTAGAACGACTTGGAAGTCAATGATATATTGGGAGATATTTTGCAAAATACTTGTCAATGCATATTTAGATGATGGACTTACAAACATGAATGGTTGAGATTGTTTTTCAACTTAATTTGAGCCAATTAGTGGGAAAGAAAAACATGCCCCTCCTTTTTACTTTATCTGGCCATCAAAATCAACCATTACTTGTCTTCCAGCAAAAATACCAAAAACAGTCTCAAATATAACATCAGTTGTACCAAGCGAAATATGAAGCTTGGAATACATGGGCTAGTTTTCTGCTAAGACAGTAATATCTTGTAAACTGCATATATTATATTCTTCCTCCCTATGTACTGAATTAGTGATTCATAAGCTATAAATAAGATTTCCATCTTTCAACTGAAAAAAACAATTACCTTCTACATTATACACTCTTATACAATAAAACCAGATAAGCACCCTGACAATACAACAATGCTACTCCCAGTAATAACTTTGTAATGGACCTTCTCATCAAAATAACTTACTTTTTGAAATAGATTTTTCTTTTGTTTTTTTGAAATAACATCAAAATAACTTACTTCCCAACCACTTGGTGTCGTAGATTATTCATTTTCATACAAAGACACCTTACATATATATCAGTGATTACAAAGCTTGCTTTACATGAGTAGGTGGACGTGCATCCATAGATGGTAACCTATGAGATATGAAGTGCATTGTTGGCCTTGATTTTGGAGCTTCAAGAACACAAGAGCATGCTAGCTTGATGATAAAAACCAAAACATCTTTTACTTAATCTTCAGGATATGACAGGCATTCATCTAGCAAATCACTAAGATACTCATGATCTATAGTCGACGAATTTGCTAGCACAGTAATATATTCCCCGATATGCTTTCCTTTGATCATCTCCAATGCTAATACTCCAAAGCAATAAACATCACACATTTCTGTAACCTTCATTGTATATGCAAGCTCTGAAACAACACAATTTCCAAAAGAGTATTAACAATTTACACGTGCAAATGAGATTTAAATAGTATAGAGTATTTGGCTATATTTTATGAAGTTTGAGAAAAGGATAAAAAAAATTAAGTTGGACCTTACCAGGTGCAACATAGCTATATGTGCCTGCAAGCGCAGTACAATTGGATGAGTCTGGCTTGAGAAGCTTTGCTATCCCAAAGTCTGCAACACGAGCTTCATACACAGAATCAAGCAAAACATTATTGCTTGACATGTCTCGATGAACAATGGATAATGAGCAATCCTGGTGCATGTAAGAAAAAGAAAAAGCAACACCCTTGATGATATTCACCCTTTTAAACCAATCCAATTTTTTGGACTTAACGTTATTGCTCAATATACTAGACAAACTCCCCCCTCTCCACATACTCGTAAACCAAGAGTGAGTGTTGTGCTTTCGAACAATAGCCGTAGAGGTTCACAATGTTCCGGTGCTTAATCCCAGTCAATGCCCTTACTTCATTGATGAAGCTTTTGGGATGAGTATTCTGAAATGAAGAATGAAGTCTCTTCAGAGCTATATTCCTTAATGATGGAAGGTTTACCTTGTAAACACTTCCGTGACCTCCTTGCCCAATGCAAAATTTTGCATCAAACTCTTCTGTGGCGTTTAAGATGTCCCTGTACAATGCCTTCCCATCTAACATGGATATCGAAATCCAACCATCACCATCCCTTCTTTCAACTTCTCTAACTCTCCTTCTTTTATTACACATAAAGAGAACACCAATGAAAACACAGAGCAGTGTTAGTACTCCCATAACAGGAAGTACTGTGATGAGGATGAGTTTACGTCCCTTCGCCATTGAGTGCTTCTTCACCATAGAAGTCGGCCTTTCACAGGGCTGGAGTCCTGTTACATTTCCGCAAAGACCTTTATTACCCTCCAATGAGGCATTGATAAAAGTTTTATTATTAGGGATTGGACCTTCCAACTCATTGTATGACAAAACGACATCATGCAAACCAGTTGAACTTTCAAGTTCTTTAGGAATGCATCCAGATAGGCCATTGTGTGAAAGATTTAAGTTTACCAAGACCTTCAAATTGGCTAACTGAGGGGGTATATCTCCTACCCGAAGATTATAGCTCAAATCAAGTACATTAAGCTGAGTTATCCTTCCTACATCCCTTGGAATATTCTGGCCAAACTTGTTGTTGCTCAGGTTCAACTGAAACAAGTGCACAAAATCTCCTATACACTTTGGGATTGATCCATTCAATATGTTGTATGATAGATCGAGGGACTCTAACTTTGTTAGTGACCCAAGTTCCTCCGGTATATTTCCAGAGATATTGTTGTTCTGCACAGAAAGCTTAACCAGAGAAGTTAATTTTCCAAATTCCTTTGGAATCTGCCCAATCAAATGATTCGATGAAAGATCAAGTCCTAAAAGCCCTTTGACATTTCCAATCTCTGGTGGTATGCTACCACTAATGTTATTTCGGGCTACACGCAGATCAATTAATTTTTTGCATTTTCCCCAGTTACTGCTGAGTTCACCATGAAAATCATTGTCGCTCAAATCAATGAACAGAAGCTCTGGATGGATGCCAAAAGCTTCAGATAAACTCCCAGTAAAGCTGTTGTTATTGAAGAGCACCCTTTTGAAACTCGAGCACTTGCTCAAGCTTCTTGGGATTGGCCCTGTAAGCTTGTTACCATTCACCATGAAAATCTCAAGTTTCCCACCTTTGCAAAGCCGCTCTGGTAAATGGCCTGAAAAGTGATTGTAACTCATTGATAAGACAACCAAGTTATCCAAATATGCAAATTCTTTTGGAATAGAACCAGAAAGTTCGTTGGCAGCGAGATGAAGTGACTGCAAGTTTCTCAAATTGCCAAAGGAAACAGGAACAGGACCAGTAAGCTGATTAACGGATAAATCCAATCTAGTGAGGTTTTTCAAATTTCCCAACTCACTAGGAATGGGACCAGAAAATTGGTTAGAATAAAAATGTAGAATTTTGAGCTCAATTAAGTCACCAAGAGTTATTGGAATTGGACCAGAAAGATTATTTCTCCATAAGGATAAATGCTCAAGTGACTTCATTTTCCCTATTTCTGCTGGAATGGGACCAGAAAGTCGGTTAGAATAAAGGTACAAAAATTTGAGCTTAGTTAAGTCACCTAGAGTTATTGGAATTGAACCACTAAGCTGATTATCACATAGCTCCAGAGTATTGAGGTTTTCCAAATTTCCCAATTCACTCAAAATGGGACCAGAAAGTTGGTTAGATTAAAGGTACAGACCTTTGAGCTCAATTAAGTTACCTAGTGTAGCTGGAATTGGACCAGAAAGATTGTTCCTATTTAAGGCTAAAACCTCAAGTGACTTCATCTTCCCTATTTCAACAGGAATGAGACCATTTAAATGGTTGTTAAAGATGAAGAGGGTCTCAACATTTGATAGTGAGCCGACTTGAGGTGGGATTTTTCCTGAAATCTGGTTGATCGACAAGTCAAGATAGACAAGACTAGTGAGGTTTCCTATTGCAGAGGGTATGATACCAGAGAGCTGGTTCATGCTAAGATCAACATATTCAAGAAACGAGAGAGATGAAAATGGAAAATCATGGAATGTACCAACAACACCAGCATTTGTAATATTGGTCTTGTTTACCCGACCATTAAAACATATAACTCCATATCGATGACTGCATGCATTGGTACTTAGTGTCCATGAAGCCAATAAGGAATTATTTTGGCTTAGGACAGTAGCTTTCCATTTGAGGAGAGCAGTTACTTCTGTGAAAAATAAAGATGATTTTCTTGAGGTACAAATAATCCTAGATATTTAGTAGAATTCTCTAGAGTTATATAGAGTGATATATCTAAGAATTGTGTAGATATTCTAGAGAATTAGATATTTATAGTAAAGTATAGAATAATCTAGATTCTTGTTAGATAGTTAGAAGATAAGGTCATCTAGATTTTTCTTGTAGATCTTTCTAGAATAATTTCTAGAAGCATCCCTATACTAGTATAAATAGGGGTGACCATAGTCATTTGTAATCAATCCGAGAACAACTCAAATCAAAGAGTCTTCTTCCATAAACAAGTTCTCCTTTCTAGCTTCCTCTTCTTTAGTTGAATCTTTCGATCTTAGTTAACGATCTTGGGCTAGCAGAAGGGTTCACCAATTATACTTTTCTTCTGCTATTCTCTACAGCTTCCTCAATGGAAGCAAAAGTAACAGTGAATAGAGTGAAAAACTGAAGGAAATAAAATATTTAGGGAAGCATCTTGAAGGCTAAAAGATTTCAGTTTTTGTTTTGGTTATCGATGAACATGTGCAGGGTAGAGTTTTATACTGTGTAGAGAATCATTAAAATACAGGAAGACTTAGAATGACTTGGAAGTCAATGAGTCAATGTATCAACAGTCCTAGACTATGTTATTTTACTTTTGCTTAAAGTTGTGGAAATATATTGGGAGATATTCTGCAAAATCTATTCAAAAGTCATTTCTTAATTGACAAGCTATGGGACATGCAATAGGAAGAAATAACACGACTTGTCCTTCAAAGAGGCTGGTCTTTAATGTTTACCGTTTAGCAATCTAAATGCTTAGTGGGCATAAGTTAATAAGATCCAAGTCGGATTTGGCTGTGCTCTAGTGAGCTTAGCTCCTGTACTTGTGAATACATATCTAGATGACCGACACATGAACTTATAAACATGGATGGTTGAGATTGTTGTTCAACTTATTTTCTATTTCTTACTATATTATTTTATTAAAGTAAATTTGAGCCAATTTGAAAGTTACCTTTATTAGTGGGAAAGAAACACCCGCTCCTTTTTACTTTATCCATCAAAATCAACCATTACTTGTTTTCCACCAAAAACAGACCTTGAAAGCAATGTTTTTGACGAGCAAAATGCAGTCATGTTTGCTTTTTCTCTTTTACATTTAAATATTATTTAGTTACTACGATACTCTTTATTAGAACTAATGTTGGTTAAATTTAACAACCATTACTCTTTTTAATTCATGCATCTTTAAAAGAAAGTTTGAGATCGATAACTCAACCTTCTTCCTGGTTGTTATATTTTTGCACTATTTAAGCATCTTCATTTGTAATATCATCACAGAGTGTATTACAAACTCTGTGGTGATCACAAAATACCTAGTTCTCTGTAGCTCGTATTTTCTTCATGCTTGTTAGTTAGTATAGTTTTGTTACTGCATTAGGATTGGTAAGGTAAGGTCTAGCCTCCGTTGCTTGTAGTTATCCCTATTGAATTTTTTTTATTTCTAATAAAAGGCCGCTAGACACTTTGTCTAGTGGTAAATTTGAAAAAAAGAAGAAGATAAGGTTACAAATTGATCAAATGGAAAACACAGGATTAACTTATCTCATCCCTTGTACCAAACCACTTTGAGTTAATATAACATTTTTCATTTTATCAATCTGTAACATTATCTAATTTTTTACATGTGAGAAATTTAACCAACTTTAGTCCTTTGGCTGATTTGGGATGTACTTTTGTTCTTGATTTGTAACCTATTTGCTTTCATAGAAGTTGTGTAGTAGGTGATCAAAGCATTGAAGTTTTTGAGTATACTTTCTGGACTAGGAGGAGTGTCGTTTTGAAATGAATTGCTATAATTGGGTATATTGTAGTGGTGTAAGGTATTAGATGTAGTCCCTTTGATTATAAAGTTATAAGCTAAAAATTGTTTGTGTTTTAGTGAAGTTTGGAGGTAAATCTTTGAAATCATAAGAAGAGTTTCAAGATGAACTATGTGTAACATAGTAGCCGTAGTATTTCCCTTATTAGTTCTTGTCCTTCAATTTCTATTACTATATTTTGCTCCTTGTATTCTGTTCTGTTACTTCCTGATGTTACTGTTTTTTATTATTATTATCTGTTATTTCTTTCTTGTACTTCTTGTTCATGATTCCTTTGGATTGGTTTTCCTTGAGCCGAGGTTATAAACAACAGTGACTTCACTATTTTGTAACTTGAATTGAAGCAATTATTCCTTCCCATAATACCAAAATTCCCCTGTTCCTGGCTCCAGAATTTTACAACTTAGTAACACTTGATCCAAACTTCTTTAAATTTTGCTTCGATCAATCATGGCCAAAAAGAAGTTGTTAAGAGTCGAAAACTAAAAGACCGGTAAATCATTAAAACTAGTGCTCCTGAATATGTTCTAGACAGATCAAAAGCAAAAAAATAAAAAAAATGCAGTAACTTGAATTCCTGATATTTACTCAAGGCCAAAGAAGCAGAAGATTAAATAATTACCTCTTACAATACACATATTAATAGAGTATACCAAATAAGTACTCTAACAATACAACAATACTAGTCCCAACAATTGAAATACTTACTTCACAACCACTCAGTGACAAAGGTTATTCATCTCCATATATATCAGGGATTATATAGCTTGCCTTACATGGGGGTTTCTCTGATGAGTAGGTGGATGTGCATCCATTGATGATAACTTATGAGAGATGAATAGTGCATTGTTGGCCTTGATTTTGGAGTTTCAAGCAAACAAGAGCATTCTAGCTTGATGATAAAAACCAAAACATCTTTTACTCTATCTTCAGGATACGGAAGGCGTTCATCCAGCAATTCGCTAAGCTGCTCAGGATCTATAGTCCATGAATTTGCTAGCACAGATATGTATTCCCCAAGATGCTTTCCTTTGACTATCTCCAATGATAATACTCCAAAGCTATACACATCACACATTTGTGTAACCTTCACTGTATATGCAAGCTCTGAACAATAAAATTTCCAGAAAAACATTATCAATTTAAACGTATAAATGAGATAAAAACAATGGAGTATTCATGAACTATTTAAAACTTACCAGGTGCAACATAACCATATGTGCCTGCAAGCGCAGTGCAATTGGATGAGTCTGGCTTGAGAATCTTTGCTAGTCCAAAGTCTGCAACACGAGCTTCATACTCAGAATCAAGAAAAACAGTACTGCTACTTATGTCTCAATGAACAATCGGTGGTGAACAGTCCAGGTGCATGTAAGATAAAGCAAAAGCAACTCCCTTGATGATATTCACCCTTTTAAACCAATGCAATTTTCTGGACTCAACTTCATTGCTAAAAATACTAGACAAGCTCCCCCTCTCCACATACTCGTAAACCAAGAGCGAGTGTTATGCTTTCGAACAATAATCATAGAGGTTCACAATGTTCCGGTGCTTAATCCCGCTCAATGCCCTTACTTCATTCAGACCGGAGGGGGTGCCACGCTACCCAGTGGTCTCGGTTGATATTTTGTATATACATGTATATTTGTGTTAAGATGTATGCGTCCACTCTCGTTCAATGGACCAGGTCCCTTGACACAGCAAGAACAGTAATGCAAGCACAAGCAGTAAAGTAATCAATACAAGAGGTTTACGTGGAAACCCCCTTGCTCAAGGGCGGTGAAAACCATGACCTGTCTTCACAGGATTTCAACCCAACTCCATTGCACTCAAATGGAGCAACGTTTCAGATAACAACTTCTTGCAACCTAGGAATTTACCTCTAAATCCCTTCCCCCTCAATGTAGCAACTCTACTACAAAGAAAGAAACTAAGCAATAACTTCATTGCCCACTAAGCCACCTAACTCTAGATGACTTAGACTTCAACTAAGCAACAACAATGTTGCCCACTAAACCACCTAGCTCTAGATGATTTAGATTTTTAGCTAAGCAGCAACAATGTTGCCCACTAAACCAGTTACCCCTAACTGACTTAGACTATTGTATGAATCGAACACAGATCTAATTCCTTTATAGCACAGGAATAATTTACAATATATGCGCTGAAGTATAAATCCTAAGAAAACTACGACATATGCAGTTTTATCAGGTCCCTGTTGCTCTTGGGGAAGCTACTTCTCGAAGGAATGGTTTTTGCTTGAGTTCTTAAGTATTTCAAGAATGCAAAAACTGAGGTTGTGTATATTAAGAAAAACCTTATATCTAATAGACTCAACCTTAGGAGCCATTCTATTGGCCGAGGATTTTGTCCCACTCGGGAGTCATGCACCAACCTCACCAACTTTTTGTACTTTTTCCAGCTGTCATTTATCGCGTATTGGCACAAAGGATCAGGTCCCCTTACAAGATCCCTTTGTTTGTCAAATCATCAAAACTAAAGATAACATCAATTTGTATATATATTTATAAAGAAATGTATAAATTTTAAGCGAGGCACCTTAGAACTAATGATTCTTGTGGTGCAAGTGGTTGAAGTTCATGTTTACTACCTTAGGGATGCAAGTTCAAGCCAAATTTTCTAATAAATATCAAATATTGTCTTACTCCGCTCTGTAGTTTTCCATAGGTTAAAAGCACGTGGCACGCAAAATAATTCACGCTTGGCAGAGACATAATTCTATAAACTAGAATGGAAATTTTGCTGCAATCCAAGTGAATATTTATCACAACCATAATAAATTGAGAATAAGAAGACAAACGATTTCTTCCTGAAAGAGTTGGTTTGGTCCTTGTGGAATCAAACTCAATGGAAGATGAATTAATGTGAAGTTTTGGTAGGAAGATAATTAGTACAAAATAAAAAGTCAAGATAGTATCTTGGTAGGTGAAATTTAGGTAAACCATAAAATGGTTTCACATGTTTAACCTTGACATTTTTGACACATAGTGATGTCATGGATGACATCAATAGGAAGAATGCATTCCTATAAATAGGTAGCTCTTAATTCATTTTCATATTATCCTCTCACTTGTCTTCTCACCTTCTAAGGCATTTGATGTTCTCTCTCTTGTGGTATTTCACTTGTATTCTTTGTAGAGTGAAATAAATATTGGTGCAGTTGTTCTTTGGTGGACGTAAGATCATTTTGATCCGAACCACGTTAAATATTGTTGTTCTTCCTTGTTCTTTATTTTTAATTTTCCGCTAACAATTGGTATCAGAGCTAAGGTTTTGTCTGAGTATGCTCTGTGGTTGCAGCACAGTCTGAACTTCCACATCAGAAAAGAATTACTTTGGTTTTCTGTAGTTCCAAATCCATTGTAGTAGAATAGGAAGAACAAGTAATGATGAGTTCCATGAAGTTTGAATTAATAGATTTAGTGGGTGCAACAACTTCAATATCTGGAAGATCCAGATGATGGTGTTATTGCGGAGGGAAGGTTCAATCCATGCTATTGATGGAAAGTACCCCGATAAGATATCATATTCCGACAAGGAAAAGATTGAAGGAGATGCATTAAGTGTAATTCAATTGTCCCTTAGACCTAACGTACTTTGTGAAGTGAGTACAAATACCGAGGAGATGGCCAAAGAGTTATGGAAAAGGCTGAAAGTGCTTTACCAGGACCGGTCAGTCACAACAAGGATGTTGTTACAACGGCGTCTTCACACATTTAAGATGGATTCAGGTACTTTGTTCCAGGACCATCTAGATGCGTTCAATAAACTTGTGATGGACTTATAGACTGCTGGAATTAAAAAGGATAAAAAGGCACTTGCATGCGCTTTGCTATTTTCATTAACTTCAAAATATTGTGATATTGAGAATTCAATGATGTATACAAAAGAACCTATCACTCTTGAGCAAGTGCGGCAAACACTTAACTCTTGTGATGTGCGGATGCATTTTGAAGGAGAAAAAGGTGACGAAGCTAGTGGGCTCTTTGTAAGAGGTCGTACTAGCCAACATGGAAGAACCAAATCGAAGTACAGATCAAAGTCTCGCGTGAACAAGAATGCGGAATGTTGGGGCTGTCAGAAGAAGGGGCACTTTGAACGAGATTGCCCTATGTCAAAGTCCAAAGAAAAGGTGAGTGCATCCATTGTTGAGCAAGTACATGATTCTGATGATGATTATGTACTAACAAAATCATGCAATAGTGGAGTATATGACAACAAATGGATCTTAGACTTTGGTTGTACTCTGCATATGACAATCCGAAGAGATTGGTTCAACAGCTATGAAACAAGTAGATGAACCATATTAATGGGCAATAATGCAATTTGTAAAATAGTTGGCATTGGTTCAATACGTGTTCGTTGCCATGATGGAACCGTGAGGACTATTATAGAAGTCTGGCATGTTCCTGATCTGAAGAAAAATTTGATCTCCCTAGGTACTTTGGATAAACAAGGCTACAAGTACATGAGTGAAGAAGGAACTATGAAAGTGACTAAAGGGTCTTTAGTCATGTTGAAGGCCAAGCTGAAGGATGGCCTCTACACACTTGCGGGAAGCACTATTATTGGCTCTGTAAATGCATCTATAGTGCAGTTATATAATGATGACAAGGCAAAATTATGGCACATGAAACTAGGTCATATGGGTGCATGAGGACTGTAGATGTTGAGCAACCGCAACCTTTTGAATGGTGAGAAGATCAACAAACTTGAGTTTTGTGAGCACCGCGTCTTAGGAAAGCAGAGAAAGGTCAGCTTCAACACTGGCAATCATAAGACGGGAGGTGTGCTATACTACATCCATTCAGATTTATGGGGTCCCTCTAAGCTTCCATCGAAGGGAGGAAAGAGGTATCTTCTCACATTCATTGATGATTTTTCACGAAAGGTTTGGGTGCATTTCTTGAAGGCAAAAGGTGATGTTTTTCAAGCATTTAAAGAGTGGAAGATTTTGGTTGAAAATCAACTGGAGAGAAAAATCAAGTATCTTCGCACAGACAATGGCTTGGAGTTTTGCAGTGAAGAGTTCAATGATTTCTGTAAGGTTCATGGGATCGCAAGACATAAGACGGTCAAGCACACACCACAGTAGAATGGAGTTGCCGAGAGAATGAACAGAACTCTTCTTGAGAAGACTCGTTGTATGCTCTTACAAGTCAAGATATCCAAAGTATTTTGGGTTGAAGCAGTTCATGTTGCTTCTCATATTGTCTATCGATCTCCAGCATCAGCGATTGACTTTAAGACTCCAAATGAGGTATGGTCAGGTGAACCCTCTAACTATTCATACTTGCGAATATTTGGGTGTCCAACTTATTATCATGTTAATGAAGGAAAGCTTGAACCAAGGGCTAAGAAGGCCATATTCGTAGGGTATGTAGATGAAGTAAAAGGGTACAAACTTTGGTGTTTGTCTTTACTTAAATTTGTAGTTAGTAGAGATGTTACCTTTGATGAATCCTCTATACTTGATCCTCGTAAAGTTTCTATGGAATTATCAAGAAACGAGAATAACGAGCATGTGGAGCTGCCGGTGGAGCTTACCACGGAATGGGATCAAGAGACTCAAATTGATGAGTCAAAAGATGCAAACCTTGAAGAACTTGTTGTCAATGAACCATACACAATTGAGAAGGGAAGGGACAAAAGGCTATTACGGTCGGTTTCCGTCTTATAGAGCAAGAAAATCTGATTACATAAGTGCTCCTAGCTACAGAAGAAGAGATTAAGGATCTCGAGCCCTCCTCGTCTATTGAAGCAACTTTTTGCAAAGATGTTGCACAATGGCAGTTAGCCATGATGGAAGAGATGGAGTCTCTTCAGAAATATGAGACCCGGGTCTTAGTTAAAAGACCAAAGGGGAAGAAGACAGTTGGATGCAAATCGGTCTACAGAAAGAAAGAGGGTATTCCAGGAGTGGAAGATGCTAGGTTCAAGGCGAGATTGGTTGCAAAGGGTTTCAGCCAGAAAGAGGAATTGACTACAATGAGATCTTCTCTCCAGTCGTGAAACATAGCTCAATTCGCGTGCTACTAGTATTGGTTGCACAATTTGATTTAGAGCTTCAACAGCTTGATGTCAAAACAACTTTCTTACATGGTGATCTAGACGAGACAATCTATATGGATCATCCTAAAGGTTTCCTCGTTGAAGGAAAAGAAGATCATGTATACCAACTGAAGAAGTCTTTGTATGGTTTGAAGCAATCCCCTAGATAATGGTACAAGAGGTTTGATGCATTCATGACTAAACATGGACTTTGGAAAAGTGCATTTGATAGTTGTGTGTGTTGACACCAAAATTTGTCCCTCCTTTCTTCTAATTTATTTCGTTGAGCTTCTAAGTTGCTAATAAGTCGAATACTTTATAATTCGCTATTATTTTCCATTTATCTCCACTACTATCGTAATTATCTATATTACTTTAACTTTTATTATTTTTATGATTATCATCTTTGTACTATCATTTTCAATATTTTAAAATTATATATTTTATTTTGGACATTACTATTATTACTTTATTGTCGTCTTCTTTAAAATAGAATGTCATTACTTTATTTCAAGTTTCGTCCTTACTAAAATTTTTATATAATGTATTTATACTAGTTAGAAGCTCAAAAGAATTAATATAAGAAAGAAAAGGACCATAAAATTGGGCCTAATCAAATTCCAATCGGACCAAATATTCAGCCCGTTTTTTTGTGTCAAATCTGTCCAAAATAGGTCCAAATTCGCTAGCCCATTTAAAATATATCAGAAAATCTTCAACCCTAATATTATTCTAAACTCATCAGCCACACTTCTCTCGAAAACGTCACTTTCTCCTTTTCCATTTACGTGCAAAGCTACATTTAGCTTTCAACATGGACATATTTTGGTTTCTCTATTTTGGTGAAACTCTTCTCACTCTTTGTATTTATTTATTTTTTCAACATCTTTCTCTATC
>JAJOOR010010781.1:0-13757 GCA_036250505.1 Solanum acaule | reverse complement strand
CAGTGCCTATCTGGGATCAAATACGTTACTACTTGTTTTAAGTTTTATTGGGTTTTCTAGTTGTAAGAGCACAATCATTGTTAGAAAGCCTACGAGGACTACAAGCTGACAACAATAGCACAACTTCCCTAAATTTTGATCAACTAGATGACCAAGTTGTGAATGAGAATATCACAACTCCTACTCTCGATAATGGCAATTTAATTTCTTCTTCAAGTTTTGTTGGAGCTAGCTCACAAGTGAAAAATGAGTCGTTACTTGTCCACATTAGAGGTTAGAAGTAATTTCATATTAGAGTTGATTGTTGCTTTTTATTCTTTATTATTAGTTTGTTGTTATCATTACTTTTCATTTGTGTTAATGGCTTGTTAAAATGATAGATACTTCAACCGGAGAAGTTACTACTCAAAAGATGCAATCAGATCGAGTTTGGAACTTTGAAAAAAATTTAAAAATCATGGTGGAACTAAATGGTGATGGAAAAGGAAGAGACAATGGTTTAAATTTGCTTGTGAGATTTCTTGGCAAACTTTCTCAAATGTTTGTATTTTGTCCCATATTAGTTGAGTGACGGGATAGGATGCCACATGAAAAAACAAAACGACAATGGCAACTTATTGAGGTAACTAGCTAATTTTATTGCCATTCAAATAATGTTATCTTTTTCAATAGGTACTGATTTATGAATACAAACATATTTGAAGGAGAATTTTGAGTTTGATTATGAGATTGGATTTAAATGGGTGATGCAATATTTATGCGAGAGATGGAGGGCCCTTAAATATAAGTTACGATGTATTAACTTCTACCCCAACAAAAGTAAAGAAGAGCTACTTGCCAAGCCTCCCGAAAATGTGGATTCCATTGATTGGACTGCCTTTGTGCATCACTATAATGAGGATAAGATGAAGGTAATTGTTGTTCATAATTTGATTCTTTCATTCTCTTATTTTTTGGGTAAATAATTTTTATTAATAACCAAAATGGACTTTACAACTCAAGGAAAAAATAAAAAACAGAAGAACTAGGTTCGATATTCATTCGAAATCTTCAAATGTAGACTCTTAAGAAAAAAATAATTTCAACACAGTTTACGTTGGGTATACATTCAGTTCTCCTAGTTTTCCAGCCGATTGAAGTCTCAAATTGGCTCTCAAATATACTTTTTGAAGGATGATTTTGATCAGGACTTCATCTATTTTTCTTGGCTTTGTAATATCCTCAGTTAGACATCTGCCACAAGTGTTAAATTATCCTTGTAAGTGTCATTCTGTAAATAGCATCCCATGAAACATTTCCTTTGCATTAGTTTTCAGCCCATCGTAATTCACCCTGCTACTCCATTGGACTCCTACTAATAACAACTTTACTTCAGAAAAGTATGGAAAGGAAGAAATATGAAACTTTCTAACTCCTAAGTTCTGTACATACACAATATAACTCATTTTGTACATTTAAATATGCCTTCAACTATAAATACAATAAGATTTAGAAGTTATAACTTATAAGCTAAATTTGTAGAGACAAAAATGGCTGAAAATTACTAATTACTTGTAAGAAACCTATGTGATGTCAATGAATGCTTCAAATATGCTGGTAAGTTCTTGTTTCGGCTTTGCAATGTCTGTTTTTGCTCTCTCCCTTCAACATCATTAGAGCTTAAACTCTTTTCTCACTCTGATATCTTCCTTTTAAATTTTATATTGCATCCTTTGTGTGCAAGTAGATACTCCTTTGAAGATGCCAACAATTATGAAATAGGATATAGCTGTATGATTGTTGAGCAATCTAAATGAACGTGTTATAAAGACCATTGTGAGTCTGAAAATTTAAGACAGATTTTTGTTTGCTTTCATTAAGTAATATTGTTGGTGTTGGCTGTGTTAAAGCGATTTATATAGCTTTAAGAACTTGTGTCCTACATCTTGTGAAATTGTGCCCTTCTATTACATGTAATTAAATTTATGTTTGAGAATTACAGAAATAAAGTGCACAAAATATAAAAAATAGAAAGAAACTTATAGTCTCGCATGCCGGTGGTAGCAAAAGCAATGCATGGAGAGGTCATCAAATGGTATATTTCTTAACCTTGAATTCCATTTGGAAATCATTTTATTGTATCAAGTGAAATGTGTTTCATGTTTATTTTTTATTTATATATACTTGATTAATGACAGGAGCAAAAATTGGGAAGATCTGTGTGTCGGAGTGAGGTTATTTTGTCAACTTTACTGAAGAAGGATGGTAATTATGTGAATGAAGAAGGAAAGATTTTAGCTGTAAGATTTATATACCTGTCCATTTTCAAATTTCAGTTATGGTGTTGAATTATTCTTGTCTTTTTTCTTTGGTCCATAGCCTAGCATAAGACTCAACTAGCTATCAAAGAATAAAAACAAAAAACAACTAATGTAGGTGAGAAGTGAACTTATTGTTCTAGCAGTTGCCTTTGTGCTACAAATGTGTCTGCCTAAGATGCTTTACATCTTTCCTCGTCAAATAACTTTGAAATTGTGATCATTTGTTTTGTGTTCTCTCATTACACATTAGAAAGTGGTTTTCGTTTAAGTTATAGTCAAATAGTTGATGTCTTGTAGTAATACTTTTGTTAATATTTTTTTTGTACAAATTCTGTTAATTTCTGTTAGTAGTAGTGCTTTGGGGTGTGTTCTATTTGCTTTTAGTATTGTGAAAATATCCTTTCTTGTAGGATAAGATATCGGAGCATCTACCTAAAGATCAGGAACTTGCTACCAGTTCAGGTGTTCCTATGAAGATACTAGCTCATCCTAATGATGCCGTTGGAAAAGTGTATGGAGTTGAACATTCTGGTTGTGTGCATGGTTTAGGTGGTAATGTTTGCCCTTTAAATGCTTTTGGAATGCCTCATATTCAATTAGTTATGTGAATCTTGGTAGCTCTAGTAATATGTCTCATCAACGTGTTGGAGACCTAGAGAAACATGTAGAAACCTTGAAAGAAAAGGGATATAAAGAGACCAAAAAACACCTAGAGGCGACCAAATAAACGCTCGAGGAAACTAAGAATCGGCTTGTGCAAAATAAGAATCAGTTGGCAACTCTTCATAGGTTTTTACAAGCTAAGTTTGGTAGTGAGTTGCCTACTTTCAACTAATCTTCTTAGCCTTTAGTATATTTTAAAACAAACTATATATATGGTGTTTCTTTTAACTTTTAGTATTTGTGTTATTTTTTATGAATATTCAAGGTTTGAAGCTCTTATCTTTTGCGATTATATGTAGAACAATGTTGGAACTTTGATCATTATTATAATAGCTAGTTTTCTGTGTATACTGGATCAGTGAATCATTTGGAAATCATTTTATTGTATCAAGTGATAATTATGTGATCACTGTGAATGCCTATCAATTAGTGTATTGATATTGGGATATATAGCAGGGAAATTATTGTTTTTTTTTAAAAAAAAAAAACACTTTTGCCACGGTTGAACCGTAGCTAGTTCATATTTTGTATGAAAGTTATGAGCAAATTACCAACGCCTAAATTAGCCACGATTAATATATGGGTAAGTCATGATTTGTTGTAGGCAAATTTACCCATGGGTAGACCGTGGCTAAACACAATCTAAACCGTGGCTAGAAGAATGTTATCACGGACGCTAAAACCGTGGCAAATTTCATGGCGACGCCCCTGTTGGGAACGCAGCCGACCGTGGCTAAGTGGCCGTGGCCAATACATGATAGCCACGGTTTCATGCGTGGCTAAAAGGTGAATTTTTTGTAGTGTATTAGTGATACTTGAAGTATATCTTGATTCAATATATCATATATAATAATCTCCAAATTATGTAGAGAAGCATTGAAGAACTTGTTAGTGTGTGTGATCATATCTCAGCGAGAACACACCTTTATTTGCTTAATTATGTTCTTAACATGCACATCAAAATTCTCTTTTGGATAAAGGGTAGTGGTACGATTGGAACTCAGAACTCTTGCCTATTCTGATACCATGTTAGAAGTGTATATTGTTGAAGATAGGGGTACCTGAAGATAAGGCACGCATTAAACAACGTGGTACAACAGTGTTAATTGTTAAAAAGTTCGAGTCGTACTAACTACTAGGACTAGGCAATTGTGTCTTGTTAAAGAGTTATACCCGTAGTAGTAGTCAAATCTCTACTCTTGTAATTGTATTTGTATTGTAGTATAACTCTAAGTGTAGCTAACGTAGGACTCCACAAACTTTCTGTAATAACTCATATATAAGGAGCATATACTCGACGATTCATTTATCAATACAATCTTTGATTGCTCTCATTCTTTTACTTAAGAATTCTGCATATATAACTATCTTATTGAAAAACTTGAGTTATTTAAAAAAAATACATTTTTATATACTTAATTATGTTTTCCACAGAACTCTCGAAGAAGTGTCAATTTGACTCCAATATTTATCATTGCTATACAAAGAAGCAATGATAATGAATGGTACAAGTATGAAAGTGTGGCAGCTCCCCAAGCTTGTGTTGCCAGTGCTTGTAAGTCACCCATTTCAATGAAAAAATCTGAATATACTTATGCATCATATCAACAACTATGTATTATTATTATTATTAGACTTTTAACAAACAAGAAAATAAAATGAGATTTTTTTTAAAAAAAATAGCAGCCTACAAGGCTCATTGGCGGCTGAGCCTTACAAGGCTCATCGGAATTTGAGCCTTGTAAGGCTCATTGGAATTTGAGCCTCGTTTTAGAAAACCTAATTTAAACGGTGTTAAAAATTGCTACCCTTTTGGTTTCATAATTAATTGAGTTGCCCTTTTGGAATTTTCGAAAAAATTTGTTGCCCTTTTGGTTTCAGACTCCATTAAACAACGTGGTACAACAATGTTAATTGTTAAAAAGTTCAAGTCGTACTAGGACTAGGCTACTGTGTCTTGTTAAAGAGTTATAGTCGTAGTAGTAGTCAAACCTCTACTCTTGTAATTGTATTTGCATTGTAGTATAACTCTAAGTGTAGCTAACCTAGGATTCCACAAACTTTCTGTAACAAATCATATATAAGGAGCATATACTTGACGATTCATTTATCAATACAATCTTTGGTTGCTCTCATTCTTTTACTTAAGAATTCTACATATATAACTATCTTATCAAAAAACTTGAGTTATTAAAAAAACACATTATTATATACTTAATTATGTTCTCAACAGAACTCTCGAAGAAGTGTCAATTTGACTCCAATATTTATCATTGCTATACAAAGAAGCAAACCAACTGATTAACTTCCTTGCAAAGACAACATATCCTCAAAGGACCTCAAAAGAACCTAATATGTAGTAGGCTAGTGCCATTTTATGAATTTCAAGATGCCACATAAATTTTGTTTTTATTTAATTATTAATTAATCAAATATATATATATATATAGTTGTTCTTAATTTATCTTGAAGATTAATAAATGACCCATTCGAATGCCTTCCTCTTATCCAATCAAAATAACTTGTTTTAATAGGAGTCCATATGGTACATATTGCAAATATTCTTACCTACCTATAAAGTTTTGAATTTTGAGGTGACATATGAATGAAATCTTCTAGCCATTAATAGGAAGATTTGTTATTTCCCCCTTTTTTGCAATGGCAGAGGAATATTGTGTTCCCATTTGCACAAGATAATATTATAGTCGTTACATTATTATAATATCTTAACTCAAAAGTTTTATTGTATGCCTCATACATAATTGATAATAGTTGAGTGAGGCTATCTTTTGTCTCACGAGTATGTGGAATCCACATCTTACACTTTTGTCACAGACTACTCAATAAGATTGGTGGCTGCCTAAACATCAACAGGAAGCTTTATTTATTTTTTTGCTCAATTATTTTCTAAAAGATAAGTAAGGCTAAGCTATAGCCTAGACATCGATTATATAGGTAAAAAACTTAACTAGAGTCTAGAGGTTTTAAGTTTGAGCCTCTGAGTAAAAAAAAAAAAATCTTTCTAGAGACCATTTTTCTCTTTAATTGACCTTGCGTGTCTCAAAATCGAATTACTCCAGAAATTCAATACAAATACTAACATTAGCTGGAAGAAAAAAAAATATTGGCCCTCAAAATTTTAGAGCCTAAAGTCTTTGCTTTAGTTGGCTTGACCACATAGGCGGCCGTACGTGACTTTTGGGTCCACACACTTTGAGTCTCATTTAATTATGAAATAAAAAAAAGTTTCACACAACTATCATATATAGTGACCTTAATGAGGTAAAATAGAGTACTATGATAATATGTGACCTTTCGATGTAGTAAGGGAGAATTTATTTGAATGAGAATATAGAACAACTCGTACTACTACGTACATTCCCTTTCTTTATCGAATGATTTTATTTAATACCAAAGGGAATTAATATTAACCAAGTTTGTCACATAGCAATCAAACTTGATTTTAACAGTATGTCTATGAGGATATATTCTGAAAAAAAAAATCAGTTTTTTTCTCCAATCAAAAGTAAGATTCTATTGAAAAATATCACTCCAGCTGGATATAATATACATTTCATTTTCTTTTTGTAGATACTTTGTTTTCAAGGGGGGCATTCACAAAATAGATTTTGTTCTTATCGGAGTTTTAACTAATTAATAGTGAATAATTAAGTGTACAAACTGAAAATGCAACATCCATAATTATTGACACATACAAGTCAACGTTTTATAAATTTAGTTAAAAGCATTAACAACGAGATCAAGTTCGTCGCAAAATTGAGGGCATGTTAAAGACATAGTTAAGTAAATAAAAATTAATGTGAGTTGATCTCTAATGATTTAAGCTAAAGATGAAGTGATCGTACAATTCAACATTTTCAAACAAGAATTTTATTTTCTAAAAGAGAAAATTGCCTTAAATATACAAATCGAACCAAGATAGAGATCATAGTGGCATTGCAATATATTGTTCTTGTAATATTTTAAAAGTGATAGATTATATTCTTTTCATTTTCAGATTGAGTATGTTATGCTACTTTAAAATCCAGCTAAGGCATACAATATGCCCTTATCATACAAGTGTAATCAAAGAACAATCTAGATATTTCACATCATCAACTTGTACCAATTTTCACCTTCTTTTTTTTTTTCTCTTTTACCTAACATAATGCCTCTATATATAGCTTCATGTTAGGTTCAATTTTCTCAACAACAAATCAACCCTCAAATTTCACTTCACAACTTCTTTCCTCTTTACTAAAAGCGATATACATATATCTTGGCATTTGAGCTAAACTACTCATTGTTTCTTGACGAATTGAAGTTGTTTCAAAATGGATATGGTGATGAAGTTGGGAACATCAAACGCGGTGGTGATTTTCACAAAGAGTAGTTGTTGCATTTCTCACAGCATTGAAACCTTAATCCGTAGTTTTGGAGCAAACCCTGCAGTTTACGAGCTCGATACACATCCAAATGGGAAGCAAATGGAGAAGGCATTGATGGAACTAGGGTGTCATCCAAGTGTGCCAGCAATATTTATAGGGAAAGAGTTAGTTGGTGGAGCAAATGAGATAATGAGCCTTAATGTGAGGGGTAAACTTAAACAATTGCTCATTAGGGCTAATGCCATTTGGGTGTAAAAAATGATTAATAATGACTAGCTATGTATCTAGCAATTAGTCTAAATGTTTTGATGATAAATTTACCACTTAAATAGAGAGTACTCTTTTTGTTTTCTCTCACATTTTGCTTCTTGATGTATAAATAAAAACTACTAATACTTTGGTCATAGCAAGTCTTTTCTTTTTGCAATCTAGTGGTAGGGTCAAGTCAAACCCTCCACAGGAACCCTTCATGGGTGACAACTTATATTATTTATTTATCTATAAAGAAGTGGCGATTTCGATTTAATTAATTTTGTAAAGACTTAGGAAGAATTTAATAGAGAAATTAGCATCTCTATGTATCGTTTTGAAACTTGTTGATTTGTTCGAATGACATTCTTTACATACAACAGGTACAACTTGTTCTAACAGGCTAAAGACCACATGAACACACATATTGCAAATATTCTTATATGTACCTACATATTAAAAGTTGACTTTTGGTGACATACATGAATGAAATCTTCTTGCCATCAATAAGAAATTCCTCACTTCCATCTTTTGCATGCAATGGCATGGGGAAACTTTTTTTTCAATTCGGTATCCGATACTATTTGGGGATGGACTAATTTGAATCTGCATTGGAAAGTTCCATTTTGAGAGCAAAACATTTTCTACAAAAGACTATTTCATAATTTATATATACTCAAGGCACAAATTCAAAATCTCTAATCAAGACTGCTTCAGCTGAATAGTTATTTCTTTCACAAATTTGACATAGGTTTGCGTATGCTCTTCCTCTGAAAAAGTTGCCTCTACCTCTCTACGTACCAAACAAACCTTGTATTTTATGCACTTGAAAATACATCGCTTGATTAACATGATTCTTCTTGCTTCTTCTTCTCTCATATCGTACTCTCTCAATATGCACTATTCAAATTTAGTGGGAAAAAATACGTAAAGATAATTACAAATAAAAAAAAATCAGCCTTTCTTCATTTAAATTAACATAAAGACTAAAGTCCTTTTTTCTCGTTTTTTGCTTCAACATAATTTTAGAATTTAAGTCATATATATCTGAAATTGAGGCATACAATATATATGTCCTAACTTCATGCCAAAATATCCGAAGTTGGCCTTGCCAAAGACATAACTACGAAAAATGTCTAAAGTTGGATCTTGCCAAGGACATATATTATAACTTCATTAAAAAAATATATGAAATAACGCCTTCCCAAGATACATCTTCGAAAGTACCCATGCAATTGAAATTGAACGTTTATTTTTATCTGAAGTATGACCTTGTTACATTTTGATACCTTAAGAGGGAAAGTAGAGTAATACGTTAAATATGTGGCTCTTCGAGGTTGTAAGGGATTGAGCATTTTTCATAGATAAGTAATATAATTGTACTAAATTCCCTTTTTTCATATCTACTTTATACTAAAGGGAATTTTAATCAAATTTGTCTATGGTACAGATCGTATAATTAATGTGGACTTGATTTCAACAACACGTCTATATATATGTGGATATATATTCTTAAAAGATTTCATTTTTATCTCCCAAATTAAAAGTAATATTCTATTGAAAAAGATTACTCCAGCTGGACATATAGATTTATTTTTCCTTTAGTAGATACATTGTGCTCAAGAGGGCTAGAGGTGTACAAAATCGAATCGAAAACCGAATTAAATCGTAAACCGAGTTAAACTGAGAAAGAAAACTTGACTAGTGGTTGGTTTGACTTGGTTTGGTATTGGAAAAAAAACCTGACTATATTTGATTTGGTTTGGTTTTAACTAAAAACCAACCCGAGACCAAACCAACCCGACATTATATGTATAATTTTAAAATCTTATTTTATACATATAAATATTTACTTTGATATAATTTTTAAATATTTCTTATACTTTTTCACAGTTTTTATCTTTTAATATATTATTATTTCAAGTTTGAAACTTAGAATTCTAAATGGTTCAATAAATATTATAGTCTACAAATGTTGGTAATTATAATAAAGCTTAAATCAAAATCAAAATAATACTAATGCAAAAAGAAAATCAATTCAACACTAAAAATGACAATAATATTGAATATTTGTTCTATGGTTTTACATTGGTTTATTCAAATACATAATCTAATTTTAATTTCCTTTAATATTTAGCCATGTAACTAATACTTATTAAACTTATTTTAACATGATTTAATACTTTTAAATTATGATCATTATCATTATGACTTGTTAATTTGCAATATTTGTTTTACGCAATTTCATTATTATTATTTTTTTGTTGGATATTTTAGTATCATTACTCATATAATATTTTGTGTTATTTTCTTAAGAACCATCTTAGATAGTTGTATTTTGGTAGGACTAAAGAAATATTTGAAGTACAAGTAAATTATATGTTTGTATGAATACTTTAGCGGAAAAACCCGAAAATCCGAAAAACCCGAAAAAATCCGAAGTTGAAAAACCTGAGTTTTATCGGTTTGGTTTGGTTTATAGATTTAAAAATCCGACACAAATGGTTTGGTTTGATATTTGAAAACCCGACCATGTACACCCCTAAAGAGGGCATTCGAAAAATACATTCTGTTCTTATCGGAACTTCACTGAAAATGAAACATTCATATTTCTTGTAACATCGGTCTTGATTCTTCATTATATTATATACACTTTTCATGATTGCATATAATTATCGAAACATACAAGTCAACGTTATATAAATTATTGAAGAGTAATAGTACGTAGTATATTAATAAGGAAATTTAGGTCCGCAGTTAAATAAATAAAGGTGTGCTTTGATCTCTAATGATTTAAGCTAGAAATGAAATGGTCACATACTTTAATACGTTGATTAGAGAATATTGTTTTCGGAAAGAGAAAATTGCATTAAAAACACAAACCAAACCAAGCAAGCGGACGAGAGGGAGTTGCTCGGATGGTAAGCACCCATCACTTCCGACCCAAAGGTTGCGAGTTCGAGTCACTAAGGGAGCAAAAGGGGTGGGAGCTCCTAAGAAGGATAAAAAAAAAAAAAAAACTAAGCAAGCGTAAACTTGAAAAATAAATAAAATTGTGTGAAAAATGAAAATCCAAAAGGACTTTAGTGGCTTTACAATGTTCTTGGAATATTTTAAAGATGTGATAGATTATATTCTTTTTATTTTCAATTTAGTTTTATTATGTCCTTATCATACAAGTGATCAAGAACAATCTAGATATATCCATATCCACAACAATTTTCACCTTTTATTCTCTCTCTCTCTTTTAGTTAACATAATGCCTCTATATATAGCTTCATGTTAGGTTCAATTTTCTCAACAACAAATCAAGTCTCAAATTCACTTCACAAACTTTCATATTTCATTTCTTGTATCCTTCACAATTTCTAATTTCCTCTTCACTAAAACCTAAAAATCTTGGCATTTGGCCAAACTCATCATTTAAATTTCTACTTCAAACATGGATATGGTGATGAAGTTTGGAGCATCAAGCGCGGTGGTGATTTTCACTAAGAGTAGTTGTTGCATTTCTCATACTATTGAAACCTTAATCCGTAGTTTTGGAGCAAACCCTATAGTTTACGAGCTCGATACACATCCAAATGGGAAGCAAATGGAGAAGGCATTGATTGAACTAGGGTGTCATCCAAGTGTGCCAGCAATATTTATAGGGAAAGAGTTAGTTGGTGGTGCTAATGAGATAATGAGTCTTAATGTGAGGGGTAAGCTTAAGCAATTGCTAATTAGGGCTAATGCCATTTGGGTATAGGAATTAATAAAGACTATATATATATATGTAGCAAGTGTACTAGGTCTAGGAATTTTCATATAGTGAGACTTTTATCTTTTATCTTTGTAATTTTCTTCACATTGTGATTAATGATTAATCTTGATGTATAAATAAAGTTATTATACTTTAATTTGGTCATACCTAGTCTTTTCTTTTGGAAATCTAGGCAATTTTGCTTTATCCACCGTTTATAACATGCATGAAGAGCATGTTTATGTATATGTTGTGGCAATATTATAATACAATAACTACATATTGAGTAATTACAATTTTTTAAATGGAGTGAATACATTTTGTGATTGAGTTTAAGTTATGCACATAATAAGTATAAAGATTTTTTGCTATATACTATATATTGAGTCATGACTCAAAATATATTTATACATAAATCTTTTTAAAATATGAAATTTGTGATCTTAAAAATAAGACAAGTTATTTATATAAAAATTACACATAATAATAATATGATGATGTAAAAATATCTTTTTTTTTGGGAATATATACTTATAGACGTATATACATGCTGTTGAAATCAATAGTTCACATAATTATCCGTACCAAAAGTATAGAAAAAAGTACCACACACAAATTTTGATGCTTCTTCTAGCTAGTTTGGTTGATAAATGACTAACTTAATTGGTTCAAATTCCTTTATTATATTTTAGGAATAAAGTGAATTACTTGATCAATAAAGGGAATATATAAATTACTATGTCAATTTAATAATCACAATATATTCTCACCCATAAAAAAATCTCCCTTACAAACTCGAAAGGTCACAATTTTTTATTTTTCCTTTACAATTTATCTCCAACATCAAGGTATGTTATTCCTCTAGTTCATTTTATTCGACGACGATATTTGATTAGTATGAATTTTAACTAAAAAAAGGAAAACTTTTGGACCTATAATTTTAAACATGTCATAATTATAATGAAATTGTTTTTAAGAATTAATCTATGTACAGAAAGATGTCGTTCTTTGAGACAACCTAAAACAATAGATCTAGAGTTGCAATCGACTCTATAGAGATATTAAATTTTCTGAATAATAATAACTTTACTTACTCAATTATTATTCTTGAATGCAGGTACTTAATGACGTTATTAGGAACCCTGAGCTTATAATGGCCCACATTTAGGGAGCAAAATGTAGTAGCGGATCTACTGGCTAAAGAAGGAGCCAGAAAGCACCTATATGATAGCATTATATATATCTTGTGTTTGCTTGTAACTCTAGAAATAACGCGAGCAGAAAATAGATTTAGAATTTAAATTTTCTGGGTTCTTGATTCTAGGATAATGACCTCATCAAGTGTTAAATTGGGTGTTGAATTTATTTTTTATACAGAATTAGTAAAATTTTAATACATATACAGGATTTGAACAAAAAAGTTACTTCAAATACAAGCCTACTAGGTTCTGTGTGCAAGAACAACATTAGGAATATAATGTGATATGAATTAATAATGCATAAAATATATGATGATCATTGTATGGCCAAAACATACCATTAATTATTATATTAAAGAATACATTAACAACAAAAATTGGAGATAAAAGGTGAATAAAAGAAAACCTCAATAGCTAGGTCTTTCACTGCCCAAAATTGACATCAAGACCTAGACATTAATTTAGCTATCAAATTTCAATCTTGTAATAAATCTCTCTTGAGGCAAATACCAGGTGATTTCTTTCTATCAGTCCAAGTCGTAATGGACAAAGTTATCCAAGCACAAGTACTCATGTAACTAGTCGAGTTGTGTGCAAATTGCCTTGGAGCCATGGTTATTAAAAAATAAATCACAAACATATATTTTCTATACCCAAATTGCATTAGCCTTTATGAGCAATTTCTTGAGCTTGCCTCTAATGTTGAGACTCATAATTTCATTAGAACCTCCAACTAACTCATTTCCAATGAACACAACAGGCACAATTTGTTGACACCCTAATTCAACCAATGCCCTCTCCAATTCCTTCCCATTTTGAACTCTATCAAGCTCATAAACAATAGGGTTTGCTCCAAAATTTCGGATTAGGGTTTTGATGCTATGAGAAATACAACAAGTGCTTCTACTGAAAATCACCACTGGACTTTGTGCTCCCAACTTCATCACCATTTCCATAATGTTTTTAAGTCTTTTGTGAAAGATATATTTTTATTGGAAGAAAATATGTGAAGGCAACTAGAAGAGAAAAGGCTTTTTGTGTATTGAGTTTGTTGAGTTGATATGGTTACTTGAATTGGAGGGAGCTATCTATAAGGGTTAAATAAAAAGATGAATATATTCCTATATATAAATAAAAGAGCAAAAAAATAAATAAATAAATATATATATATATATATATATATATATATATATATACTTTTTATCATTTGTAT
>JAJOOR010010780.1:0-12443 GCA_036250505.1 Solanum acaule | reverse complement strand
ATATATATCATAAATCAATCAATAAAATGTAAATAATAAGATATTACACTTTTATTGAGTATTTAATCAAATAAAAGAAAAGTCAAAGGAGTAATAATGTAATTAATTTAATTTAAGTCAATAACAATTATAAAAAAATAAAAATAAAAATTGTGCCAGTGCTTGGAGCCTTTTTTTTTTCTTAAAAAACGTCTGCATCAAATTTCTCAAAAAAATAGGTACAAATGGGATTCAAACCCGCAACATCAGCCTTCTAAAGTTGCCCTCCTACCATGGCACCACAAGACAATTTTGTTCTGTGGGAGGCACGCTTTATATTTATATAAATATTATATATATATACCTATGTATATATAGAGTTTCCATCGAAGTTTGGGGGTGGCGTGGCACCCCCAAACCTCTGCATAGATCCGCCACTGGTCATGATACAATTTCAATACATTACATAATGATACCTTTCCATTACATAATGTATCATGATACATTTTCGATACATAATGAATAATGATACTTTTTGATACATGATGTATCATAATACATTGCATACGTTAATATATATGTGAGCTAAAACCAAGTTAAATGGCATATGTATGTATTTGTCTTTTGTTTATTCATGATTGTGGATTGAAGTATCAAAGTTAATATATTGTTATGGTGTATCAACTATGTCAACCATTCAAGTTCTGATGCGACATTTCAGGATCTGGAACATAGAGAACAACTACATAGATTATGTAATTGAGATCATGATATCATTCTGATATATGATTTATTATGATACATTTTAGATACATCGCGTCATGATACATTTTCAATACATTACATAATGATACCTTTCCATTACATAATTGTATCATGATACATTTTCGATACATAATGAATAATGATACTTTTTCGATACACGATGTATCATGATACATTGCATATGTTAATATATATGTGAGCTAAAACCAAGTTAAATGGCATATGTATGTATTTGTCTTTTGTTTATTCATGATTGTGGATTGAAGTATCAAAGTTAATATATTGTTATGGTGTATCAACTATGTCAACCATTCAAGTTCTGATGCGACATTTCAGGATCTGGAACATAGAGAACAACTACATAGATTATGTAATTGAGATCATGATATCATTCTGATATATGATTTATTATGATACATTTTAGATACATCGCGTCATGATACATTTTCAATACATTACATAATGATACCTTTCCATTACATAATTGTATCATGATACATTTTCGATACATAATGAATAATGATACTTTTTCGATACACGATGTATCATGATACATTGCATATGTTAATATATATGTGAGCTAAAACCAAGTTAAATGGCATATGTATGTATTTGTCTTTTGTTTATTCATGATTGTGGATTGAAGTATCAAAGTTAATATATTGTTGTGGTGTATCAACTATGTCAACCATTCAAGTTATGATGCGACATTTCAGGATTTGGAACACAGAGAACAACTACATAGATTATGTAATTGAGATCATGATATCATTCTGATATATGATTTATTATGATACATTTTACATACATCACGTCATAAAACATTTTCAATACATTACATAATGATACCTTTTCATTACATAATGTATCATGATACATTTTTGATACATAATGAATAATGATACTTTTTCGATACACGATGTATAAACATGCATAATGCATTTTGGTGAGAATTTAAAGGTTTAAACTTTTAAATGTAAATTTAGTCATATTTTTTTAAATCAAGTGAATGTGAGCCCCAATTTTTTTTAGAAATACTAGACAATATTCCTCCACTATATTGAAGAGAATAAGATAAATATTTCTGTTATATGTGATGAAAGAAAATTGTCACTTAAGTGTGATAGTTCAAATCATGATTGGAAATAATATCTAAAATTTCTAATATTTTCTTCGTAGGGTTTTTATAAGAATTTTTTTAAATATAGTTCTTATTAGTATTTAAAACATTAAATATGCTTAAATACAGACATAGAATCATGATTTTTAGGTATTAAAAAATAAATTATGTATCTAATGATATTTTATGACCGCACGAAGCGCGGCCTATTTTACTAATTATGCATAAACTAAGGGATTGAGTATGACCGTGTAAATTTTCTATTAAAATTATATTGTAGCTTTATTAGGTAATTCTTTTAAAGTATGATTTTAAAAAATAAATATAAAACTTATGTTTATCTAAGTTTTGTAGATTTTCCTTATTTTATTGGGATTTTTTATGAATTAAATAGCAGCCCAAGTATAATTGACACCTATGTCCTTATTTGGTGTTCGTTTTTTTAACTTTCGTTTTTTATATATAAAAAATAAATCACAGTATATATATATATATAAGTCTTCCATTGCATAAACTAGTTCATCTAGTTCATTCATTTTCAATGTTAATGTTTTCTTCTGTCTCAATTAATGGAACTTCTCAGAATAGAGGTAGACTATCTTTTCTTTAAGACATTCATTAGAGAAAAAATGTTAGGTACCTCTGAAAATATGAGTGAGTAGAAACTTCTCCCGCCAGGGAAAAGTATTTCTCAATATGTTGTGAGTATAGATATAATATAGTATGGTTTGATTGTAAAAATTATAATATGAAATAAAAAGTTGATTTTTATACCTCTCTTCTTTAAACTCCATAAATAGTCTTAAGTAAAGGTTGCGATCTTCAGCCTGGAGGAGGAATAGTAAAAAAGTAGCCAAAAGACTGCGGTCGTTAGGGTGAAATATTGTTCACATCCTAATAGCAATATTATAGGTAATCAAAAATTTAAATAATGATTTAAAGAAAAAAATTATTACCATCATTACTTTAAAAAAATCAGAAGAAGATTTTTATATATATGAAATAAATCAGGACTACAATGATTTGGTTGACGATATGAATACATCTGATTATTATTTTTCAGAATAAAGATGAGTTTAAAAGAAGTCGTAGACCTATTAAATGACTTAATAGAAAGTCATAAGCAAATAGCCTTAAGGTTAAAATTAATGGAATTAGAAATTATATCTTTAAAATGGAAGCTACAGGAGAAACATGGAAGCTAGCTTGTATATATATATATTGTATCTTAATATTTTTTAAGTTATACGCCAAATGACTTTAGTTTTTAAAAAAACATAGACCTTACCAAACATTTGTTCAATTGCTAAAAGTCAAATTAAAAACCATCCATTTTAAGAACAATTCATGCAACTTCAACCAATGTTAGCCAGCAATT
This sequence comes from Solanum acaule, assembly GCA_036250505.1. Classification (NCBI taxonomy): domain Eukaryota; kingdom Viridiplantae; phylum Streptophyta; class Magnoliopsida; order Solanales; family Solanaceae; genus Solanum; species Solanum acaule. The sequence goes on along the minus strand of JAJOOR010010780.1, from coordinate 9,201 downwards.
CAGTCAATAAGAGCCTAATTTTAGCTCAATTAACATAAATCAAATGAAAATCGGAGTCATTTACACACAATATATAGCTAAAATTCTCAGCCCAAATTTCCAAACCCCACTCAATTTCATTTTAAATCTAAGTCGTCCATGTAAGGGTGAATCTAGGTAGGGGTGTGCACTATTCAGATAAAACCAAATTTTTATTCGGATTGGTTTTTTTATTTTTCAGATTGGTTTTGGATTAATGAATTGCTTTGTTTGGTTTCGGATTTTAAAAAATAAAAACCGAAAAAACCGAATTATATATATAAAGTATTTAGGTTTAGAATTAAATTAGAGTTAACCACTTTTTGTTCTTTTTTTGTTATTGTCTTTCATGATGATTACGTCTATATTTTAAGTTTGAACATCTTTAATAGGTATTTTTATAAGCATTGTGTTTTAAGTTTTACTTATGATTTATATTAGAAAGTATATTTAAGGGATTTAATATTGTTACTTTGGTTATGTTATTAATTATTGACATAACCGAATAACCAAATCGAAAAAAACCGAACCGAATAGAGGAAAACCGAATAAAATCAAATTTATTTTGGATCGAATTGGGTTACACTTTTACAAAACTAAAAACCAAAAAATCCAAATCGAATAGTGCAAAACCAAATTAAAAAATCGAATGCACACCCCTAGATCTAGGGGTGAAAATGCATTGACGTGAATTTATTTATTCAATTATTTATGCTAAAATTATATAATTACTATTCTATATAAAAAATAAATAAAATTTTTTATGAAATATCTTTAATAATCCAATTACGCGTATCGATCCCTAAGAGTATGACATCATAGTTTGTCAAATCATTTAGAAAAATTGTAGCGGAAAACGGCATAAATACACTCTTGAAGTTGTCCCGAAAATTCAGTTACACTCTTAAACTATTGGGACAATCTATTACACACCTATATTACTCAAAAGTGAATTTAATACCACTCTCAAAGCTGATGTGGAAATAAATTAAATACAAAATAAATAAGGGTGCGTTTGAGTAAAAAAAAAGGGTAAATTTTATTTCCCACCCCATCCTTCTTCTTCACGTTACCCCACCTTTCTTCTACTCCATTATTTTTTTTATCACAAACACTCTTTTTGCTATGACCAAGGAGAAAAATATTATTTTATGATAAATTTTCAAGAAAAAAAATAAAAAATAACATTGCAGAATAGAAATTCATTGCAAAGATCGGTGAAATTGTTAATTAATTAGGTTCACTGCTCGAAAAAAAATTCGGCGAGACATCTAAAATTGGTCAATTCTTACCATTTCCACATCAATTTCGTGAAGTCAAGCATTAATTATTCAATTATTTTTATCTTTTTTTATTGATTGTGAGCATTTGAAAAAAGAAATTTTTTAGATCTTTCTTTTTCTATGTAAAAAGTTTCTAGATTTTGTACAAAATTCAATTTTTTTAATGTATGTTTATAGATCTTACTTCTCTCTCAAAACAATTCTCTTTAGATTTTCTTCAAAATCAATAATATTAAATGTCATTCTCCTCTTTGAGCTTGAATAAAATTTATAATTGTGATATTTTTTTGTGGTGCATTTGGTGATGGGTTATAAAACTTAGTGGTGGTATGATTTTTAATTTCGATAATGACAATGAAACTCGTGATTTTGATGTGGGTGCTGAAATTTATGGTTATGATTGATGAATTTCAATATTGGTAGTGATGTGGTTCCAATGGTGAATTTAGTTAAATTTAATGGTTGTTATCATTTTTTTTATGATGGCAATGGTTGTGGGACGATTCTGGTGGTGAATTGGTTGTGGGTGGTGAAATTTATGATGGTGAAAAAGTGAATTTGGTGATAATAACAACAATGATAGCGTGTTAATGGTGGGTTTGATGGTGTATAGGGAAGAAGAAGCAATTGAGTGATATGTATTATTTTTTTAAAAAAAAATCTGACGTAATTATTGATGTGACAGTGACATAATGATGATGTGGTGCGAGTGTGAAACACGCTCTCATCATGTGACTGGTTATATGTGTGTCAGTGTAAATAAATTCACTTTTAAGTAATTCAAGTGCGTAATAGATCATCACAATAGTTTAAGTCTGTAACTGACTTTTCATGACATAATTTATGCATTTTTCCCAATTTGTGGCTAATAATCCTTCTATCCTATCTCTCCTTTTAAATATATAAATATCGCACTAGTGTCCAAACATTTTACTTTTCTGTTCCAACTTGAAGTCTTTTAGGGCTATTTACAGTTTCCAATGGCTGCCCACATAGCAAGAAGGTTAGACATTTTTTATATATATTTTTATAATTGTGATGATTGGATCAACTTGAATATGTTTTTGATTAATTTTATAGGATATGTAACATCTTTCAGCAGATATAAGGTGAATTTATTTATTAAAATTATGACAAATAAGATGAAATTATCCAGTGAATTTTTGTTTCCATCAAAATTTAAATTTAAAACTTCAAAATTCTCATTTCACTTTTTAACATCTATCAGTATGATCACAGTTTTGGTGCTCTAACATATCTTGCTCAACTACTACTGAAAGATAGATAGTAAACTAGCAATTTCTCCATTTTTTTTAATTTCTTGAATGCCCTCAAATCTTTTTTCCAACACATTAAAAAAAGTATTTATTCATTTTTTGGGTCATTTCCAAAAAAAAATAACAGAAATGGGAACCAACTCAGCCATCAGTAGCGGCTCATCACCAAGTGACAACCTTCCCCACCACTAATAGAAGGTCCACAAGGTCATTCTTGTCCTTCCCACACTTCATCACTTAGGAGTCGTACGGTAGTTGGATATAGTTACGCATGTATTCGTAATGTGCGTATTAGTTATATATGTATTACAATATTAGTTATCTAGGTTTTAGTTATCTAGTTATACATGTATTAGTTTTATATATTAGTTAGGTAGAGTTTAGTTATGCAAGATTTAGTTATACACGTATTATGTAGATATTATTTATGCATGATTTAATTATGTCGAGATTACAATACATTAGTGAGCTAATTTTTATTTCTTAATTCAATATATAATTAGAAAGCTAATGTTTATTATAACCATTGAAATAAAAAACTATATAAATAACACATTAAAATTAAATAAATATCAATAGTTAAAAACAATAAAGTAAATACAAAATAACTAAAAGTAATTAAGTAATTTTTACTCAATATGATAAAATAATTAAGCGATAGATAGTTTAAATTAAAAGAAATAAAAAATAACTAAAAAAATTAAAACTTGTATTGGTAGTGCGTTACAGAGAAACTATGCAAATAAAATTATTTACAATTAGTAGTCACTGCCTTGCCCCCAAAGAAAATAATTAACAAAAATTGAAGCAAGGAAACTAAAAGTAATTAAGAAGATAAAAAACCCAAAGCAAGAAAACTCATAGTGCTTTTTTTTACATGTATCAATTATTTGATTTGTTGCAAAAGTAAATTGATAGGGGTAAAGAAGTAATTTACTATTTTAATACATGTATAACTAATACACACAACTTATTCCACCTTCTATTCCGCATAAATTATACATAGATTCCCTCATATTTTTTACAAGTATTAATTATGTAGGATTACAAAAACTGCAACCAAACATCCTATAAATTAAATTAATACTGGAATAAGTTTTATATAACACTTGAAAAGCTACCATATCAAACATTGTATAAAATTAATAAATGAATAACTTTTATACAATATTTGAAAACTTACAACCAAACATTGTGTAAAATTAATACATGAATAACTTTGATTATTTTTGCAAATCAAACATGGTATAAAAAATATAATACATGAATAACAAAGTTATGTATTAGTTATGACATAATTTAATTGTTTTTCTAGTAGGTTTTTAGGGGTCATTTAGTTGTTGGATAGAGTTATACATGTATTAGTTATATATATACATGAATAACTTTTTTATTATCCACCTACCAAATGTTGTATTAATTATATACATGAATAACCTTTTTCTTATCCACCTACCAAACGTCGTATATTATACGGACTCTAATACATGGATAAGACTTATTTTATACAGCTACCAAACGACCCCTTCATTTATTATGATTAATACATATATTGGTTTTATATTTTATTCAATATTATAAGTTATATAACTAGGACATAATAAATTATGATATTAGCATATTAAGGACGGTTAATGCTCCATTCATTTCATTTTACTTGGTCCCTATTCAAACATAGATATTTCATTTTACTTGTTTATTTTAACATATCCAAATAGCTTCTTTTTTTTTTTTCTCATACGACCCTTAGGCCTCGTTTGGCATGAGGATAAGGCATAATTAATTTTGGAATTAATAGGATGGGTTATCCCATATTTGGTTGGAACAAAATACTGGATAATTTATTCCGAGATAACTTATTCTCCAACAAAGCTAGCCTTTAGTATTAAACAACTACATAAAATAGTACTCTCTTTGTTCATTTTTATTTGTCACATTTGGACTTGACCCATCCATTTAAGAAAAAAATAATTTGACATGACTATTTTACTACACAACCCCTATTATTTGATGTTTAGTATTATGTCTTGAAAAATGATTTGAGAAATAAGTGATTAATGCTAATGGTAAATCATGATAAAAAAATTTATCTTTTCTAAATATATTAAAAATGACAGGTAAAAATAAAAGTTTATTTATGAAATAGTGGACAAGTATAAATAACAGAGGAAATAGTACTCAAATTTAGAATTCTAGCGCATCACTAATAAGGTTAGTTTAATAATAATATAATTTTTTTTAAAGAATGTATCAAGTCAACGAGAGTCAAGTTTACATGATCATAAGCATAGTTAAAAGCAAAACTACCCTAAATACACTGAATCAAACCGTAGATAAAAAATAATCATAACATAGCTAATATCAACATTCCTAATACACTCTATTTAAAATAATTCTAATAAACTCTACCAAACCACCTTTTAAAAATAGCTCACAATAGATTCATACACAAAGAGTCTTTCTCTGTGAAGAACATCAACGAAAACCAGCAACATTCAAGCTTTCATCCACAAATTCAATAGCTTTAGTTATAGATTGGATTGCCAATAGCTTCTATATTTTGCAGGTTGTGATTAAGGGTGTGTTTGGCATGGAAAAAATATTTTTGAAACATATTTCAAATTTAAAAAAAATAAAAATTTTACGCCATCCCTATCCCTCCCCCGCGACCCCGTCGATCTTTTTTTAAAAAAAATATTGTTTTTGAAAAAAAAATTCTTGGGCGAGGTCCTAAGTCAAATCTTAGGGTTGGATTATAGAATGGTTATCGGGGTCTTGTCCTAGTTTGGATGTTGGGGTCGAGTCTTAAATCAATTATCGGGGTTGATTTTCGGATCAAAAGTTATTTTTGTAAAGAGTATTTTTTAGTCTCAAGCAAAAAATAAAGATATTTTCTGAAAAATATTTTTCATTCGCCAACAAAACATCAAAAAATATTTCTACTCACCAACCAAACATGAGAAAATAAGTTAGAAATTCACTTATTTTTCGAGAAAAACATTAAAATATTTTCGATGAAAAATATTTTCCTTCATACCAAACACACCCTAAATGACAAAAGACCCTACTCCTATTTTCCTAATGTCTTAATCATAATATGAGGGCATTCAAACAAACTAAAAAATGGGGAGATTCTTCTATCGTACGCCATATATACATTTTTTAAAAAGTGACAAGTTGTGTGTGCCATCCTCTAATTGTTTATTATCTTCCTTCTGCAAACAGAGCACAACCCAAGTGAGTAATGGGAAAAGCTTAATGTTTCCTGCCTGATATTTGTTGAATTCTGACAAGAATGGCAAACAGGGCTCACAATAGGGCGGGATGGGATAGGTGAAGCCTTACTCTATCATAGATTCAACCTGCCCTACCCGATTTATTTAATATTATATTGTTTTTCAACCTGCCCGACCTGGCCCTACTTAGCTTGTCCCGCCCTACTTAGCTCCTTCAATTATTATTTTTTCAAATTTGTAACGATAGTTTAGAAAATTTTAAGATAATCAAAATATTATCAATGAAGCTTTGCTTATCCTTTTTTTAAAAAAGAAAATAATGTATGGATAAAAAGTTATATAAAGATAAAATTTTAAAGTTGCAGTGCTTAGTTTTCATGGGTAAGACAAAGTATTGATCACAAACAGTGCTTGTTGTTATTACGGTATCTTATAACAGAAAATTTAACTAACATGTTTCTAATTACAAGAGTAGAACTTCACATATGTATATTGTTTAGCCCCGCCCCGTCCCATTTAGAATTTTAATTGTAGTTTACTTGCCCTGTTTTGTCCCCTCCTCGCCCCACCCCTTTTTTACCCTGCCCTGTTGCCGAGATTCCTATTGGCAACATTAATGTTATCTTCTGTGGAAAAGTAGCATTTAGTTTATACTCTCTGCTCCAAAATAAGTCTCATCTTAGGAATTCAAGACAAAATTTTATAAGTTTTCCATCTATATTATTATATTCCATCTTCTGAATAATGTTTATTTCTAAAAAAAATATTTATTAAATAAAGATAGATTAATAAACTATATATTGTATTTATAGAGTAATGTTTACTAGGATAATACTTACTTTGGAACGGAGGTGGTAATATTATACATGGCCAATAGACAAAAACTCATGAAATGTTAAGGAGTAACACACATCATTATTATTTATTTTAGGCTTAAAGGTAAAGTTGCAATTATAACTGGTGCTGCTAGTGGCATTGGTGAAGCAGCTGCGAAACTTTTCTCTAGGTATGGAGCCAAAGTGGTGATTGCAGACATTCAAGACGACTTGGCACATAAAGTTTGCAAAGATTTGGATCCATCATCAACTACCTTTGTGCATTGTGATGCTACAAAAGAGGAAGACCTAGAAAATGTTGTGAACATTGTTGTAGACAAGTATGGCAAGCTAGACATCATGTACAATAATGCTGGTATTATGGGAGCAGTCAAATCCAATATTCTTGAAAATGAAAAATCTGACTTCGAAAAATTCATTAGTACTAACCTCGTAGGTATGGAAAAACTCATTATATTCTGGCTTTGATCCTTGTGATATTTTACTCAACATATTTAACTTGGAGTTATTGAAAAGCATGTTGTGATCAGAATGAAAATTCATCCATATGTCCAGACTTAAAAGTACAAATTTAATTTCCCTGGCAGGTACATTTCTTGGAATTAAACAAGCAGCACGAGTCATGATCCCTCGCGGTCAAGGTAGCATAATTACAACTGGTAGTGTTTGTTCATCCATAGGTGGTGTTTGTCCTCATGCCTACACGAGTTCAAAACATGGCTTGTTAGGACTTACTCGGAATGCTGCAGTTGATTTAGGACGATATGGCATTCGTGTGAATTGTGTGTCGCCATACGTTATTCTTACGGCATCAGCTTTAAATACCTTAAAAAAGATGGGGAAGGAAGATTCAGATGTTTATTCTACCTTAAAAGGTGCTACACTTACTCCTAATGATGTCGCCGAAACAGCTGTTTTCCTAGCAAGTGATGAGTCCAAGTATGTTAATGGCCAAGATTTTATTATTGATGGTGGATTCACAATTGAGAATCGAGGTTTATCAATGTTCAAGTAGTTTTTTGTATTTGATAAAGCTACACGTAATTTTGAATAAAAGTCATGTTTACTTCATTTTGTTAGACCATTGACATTTTTTTCCAGCTTATTATTTTAACTGTTTTTTACTTATTTCAGTTTAGTGCTTTCTATTTTCTAGCTAGACTTGATCAACTTTAGTTGCTCAACTTTCTGAAGTTAGTGACCCCTTTTATGGATGTTAGTGGCACATGTTCTTATTTAGTTTTAACATTCACTTTGTAAGTGCCTACTAGATAGGAAATAGTTAGGTTTTTCCTTGTATAAATTTAGATCTTCTGCAAATTAATATACAACTGGAATTTCATAAGTTCACTCTATTTTTATTCTTCCAATCAGTTTCTTGAGTGTTTCTGTTTTAACAGTGGTATCAAAGCCTCTAGTTGATGTTACAGGACCAAAAAGTTTTAACCTACAACACAAATGACATCCAACAACCTACATTTAAATCCACCATTCACTTTCACCGATGAAAATTATCCAATCTAGTCTGTGAAGATGCAAGCTTTTCTGGAAGCCTATGAACTTGAGGAAACTGTGACGGAAGATAAACCACTTGCTGCTCTACCAACAAATCCTACCTTGGCTCAAATCAAATCAAACAACGAAGAGAAGGCAAAGAAATCTAAAGCCAAGTCGCTTATGCAAAATGTTGTGGCAGATTCTGTGTGTTTACAGAATCATGGCTTGCAAAAGAGCAAAAGAGGCTTGGGATAGGTTGAAAGAAGAATATCAAGGCAGCGATAGAACACGTCAAATGCAAGTGTTGAACCTGAAAAGAGAGTTTCAGTCCTTGAATATGCAGGAGGATGAAACAATCAGTAAGTATGCTGATAGAATCTCATTAATTGTTAATAACATTAGACTTCTTGGTGAAGAATATACATACAAACAAATTGTGGAGAAAGTTCTTGTGGAGGTTTGAATCTAAGACTTCCTCTCTTGAAGAATTTAAGGACCTGGGCAAACTTTCATTAGGTGAACTAATGAGTGCTCTTCAAGCACAAGAGCAAAGGAGTACAATGAGATAGGACAAGTTCACTGAAGGAGCTTTCTCTGTACAAAAGCAAATATTTGGTAAAGGAAAGCAACAGTTCAACCAAAATAATACGGACAAGCATGGTGGAGGAAACAATAATGGAGATGTGAAGCAGAAGTTCCCTCCGTGCAAACATTGTAAAAGAACTACACATCTGGAGAAGTACTGTTGATGGAGAGTCAATGCGATATTCAACAATTGTAAGCAGACGGGCACATATCCAAGGTCTGCAGGTCAAGAGCAAAGGCCTCTGGTGCTTTGCAAGCACAAGTAGCAGAAGCTGCAGATGCACATGAGGAGCAACTGTTTTCTTTTATTTTTATAGATTTCAGAAAACAACAATTCAAGAATTGGGAATTGTAGGAACAATTCTTTGGCCTTGCTCTGGTACTGATTTGATGTGAAACAAGAAGAAGGAAATGAAATAGAAACAAAAAAAGATAGATAAAAGAGAGATAAACACAATTAAGTGCAAAC
>JAJOOR010010779.1:0-29783 GCA_036250505.1 Solanum acaule | reverse complement strand
AGATTGTGGTGGTGGAGTAGGATCCGGATTCTGTGCAGGTGGCGGAGGTGAAAAAGGTGGAGAATCAACTTTGGGAGGTGGTGAAGGTGAACTTGGAGGAGTGGTTGGTTGTGGTGGAGGTGAGGTAGGAGGAGGATCATCTTTTGGAGGCGGTGGAGGTGAACTTGTAGGAACAGTTGGTTGTGGGGGAGGTGAGACAGGTGGAGGCTCAACTTCTGGAGGTGGTGATGAACTAACTGGTGGGCTAGGTGTAGGTGGAGGAGAACTAGTGGGGGGAGGAGAAGATTGAGGTGGTGGTGAACTGGAAGGTGGAGGTGAACTAGCAGGTGGGCCAGGTGGAGGACTAACAGTTGGAGGAGAGGATTCTGTGGGTGGGGAAGCCATTGGAGGAGGCGATGTCACGTTACTTGGAGGAGGCGATTGTGGCAGTGTTGGTGAGGCCGGGGGAGGAGAAGATTGTGGGGGTAATGTTGGAGGAAGAGAAGACACAGGTGGTGCTATCGCATTAGGCTGTGATGCAGGGACCGGAGAAGAAAGCTGAGGAGGTGGACTCAAGACAATTGGTGGAACAGGAAATGGTGCAAGACTTGGAGGTGGAGAAACTACTACTGACATTTCACCACCACCAAAAACTTGCTAAATTTACGCCATTTCTTCGATAGTGTCAAACTCTCCAAACATCAATCAAAATTAGCAGTATTTCAAGAATTCTACCCAACGGAGGGCACAACTTGCTCTAACTGAATTTCCCCAAAAGAGGTACCACAAACATCCAATAAATTGCTAAAATAGGTATCCCAGAAGATCAGAATTCGTAAACCAATTCACTCCCAAGTGAAACAAAGCAATCACTTCCTTTCCAAGCTAAACACCTAGCAATTTCAGACAAAAACAACAAAAGATTCAAGCTTTCCGCAAATTCAACTCAGTAAAATCGTCGAACAACGAAACAACAAAAAAGTTCAATCTTTCAAGAAACTCATTCAGAATTCACCAATCACTGTAAAATAAAAAAGAAAAAGGTATCCAAAATGCAATGTATTGCTTCTTCCTATGTTAAAATCAGTATCCCGGAAGATTAAAATCCATAGACCAATTCACTCCCAAGTAAGATAAAGCACTTCAGTTCCTCTCCAAGTTAAACACCAACAGATATCAGAAAAAAAAACAATACAAGATTCAAGTTTTCCTCAAATTCAATTTGGTAAACTTGTCGAATAACAGAACGAAAAGATTCAATCTTTCAAGAAACCCATTCAGAATTCACCAACCACTATACGTAAAGAAGAAAAAGTAATCCAAAATGCAATGAATTGCTTCTTCCTATGTTAAAATTAGTATCCCGGAAGATCAAAGTCGTAAACCAATTCACTCCCGAGTGAGATAAAGCAATTCACTACCTCTCCAAGCTAAACACCTAGGAATTTCAGGAAAAAGCAACAACAAAAGATTCAAGCTTTCCACAAATTCAACTCTGTAAAACTCATCAAATAACGAAACAACAAAAAGGTTCAATCTTTCGAGAAACTCATTCAGAGTTCACCAACCACTATAAAGTAAAATACGAAAAAGTAATCCAAAATGCAATGAATTGCTTCTTTCTTTGTTAAAATCAGTATCCCCGAAGATCAAAATCCATAAACCAATTCACTCCCAAGTAAGATAAAGCAATTCACTACCTCTCCAAGCTAAACACTTGGGAATTTCAGAAAGAAAAAAAAAACAACAAAAGATTCACAAGCTTTCCACAAATTCAACTCAGTAAAAACTCATCGAATAACAAAACAACAAAAAGGTTCAATATTTCAAGAAACTCATTCAGAATTCACCAACCACTATAAAGTAAAAAACGAAAAAGTAATCCAAAATGCAATGAATTGCTTCTTCCTATGTTAAAATTAGTATCCCGGGAGATCAAAATGCATAAACCAATTCACTCCCAAGAGCGAAAAAGCAATTCACTACCTCTCCAAGCTAAACACTTAGGAATTTCAGAAAAACAACAACAAAAGATTCAAGCTTTCCACAAATTCAACTCAGTAAAAACTCATTGAATAACAAAACAACACAAAGATTCGATATTTGAAGAAATTCATTGAGAAATCACCAACCACTATAAACTAAAAACCAAAAATTAATCCAAAATGCAATGAATTGCTTCTTCCTATGTTAAAAGAATCAGTATCCCCGAAGATCAAAATCCGTAAACCAATTCACTCCAAAGTAAGATAAAGCAATTCACTACCTCTCCAAGCTAAACACCAAGGAATTTCAGAAAGAAAAAAAAAGCACACACACACACACAAAAGATTCAAGCTTTCCACAAATTCAACTCAGTAAACTTGTTGGACAACAAAACAAACAAAAAGGCTCAAGCTTTGTCACTCATACAGAATTCACCAAAAACTGAGGGAAAAAAAGAAGCCAAATTAGCATAACTCCATTACACACATTCCCAAGTCCTTATGATAATCAAATCAAGAAACTGAAATCACTGATAACCCTTAGCAAAAACAGAAACATACCCAAATCACAAAATGTAGAATCCCAAGATCACCTCATAGATAGAAAATCACAAAAACCCCAGATACACAAATCAAGAAAAGAACCAAAAAAAAAAAGCCAAAAATCCCAATGTTATCATTCACATCTAAAAATTCAATCTTTCGAACCAAAACCCCATAAATCCAATTATAATTTATAAAGATACCAGCCAATCAGATAAACCAAAGATTGTTAAAAATTCAATCTTTTTCCATGTAACTGGCAAATGATTAAATGTAAGAATCAAGAATCAATCTTTAAAACAAAAAATCAAAAAGAAAGAAAGCTTATACTTATATGGGGTCTGCAAAATCCAATCTTTCTAGTGCACCAACAGTGAAAGCTATGAACTTTTTTTTAGAAATAAAAAATAAAAAACTCAGAAGACAAATGCATATATTTGTTACATATATATTATGTAGGGACTATGATGTTTTTTTCTATATTGTCATAAAAGTCATTATTTTCATGATTATTAAATTAATTTGCTTTGCTTTGCTTTCTAAAACGTCGACATCAAATGCATAATATAATAAATAATAAATAAATAAATTTTAAAAGCTAAGATTGCGCAACGTTGCATCTATTGCATAAAGAGTCAGCGTCTATAAATCAAAACGTATTGCCTTGGCTTTTTCACAAGCCTACATTTGTTCATAGCTATCTCAATTATTTCATCGATATTTGTTATCTTCAATCAACATATGTTAGACAAATTCTTATGCTAATATTTTTCTTATCACGGTAACATTTAAATCAATTTGTGTGCACCTTCTATCAGCATGCATACGTATCGAATAAATTTATCTGTTTTTTTATGAAGGTAGTGTTTGGGCCAAATTGAATGCATTTGAACTATGTCATTAGTTATCTGTCCTCCACCATGGGAAGGGGTGATTAGATAGGATATGATGCAATTTCACTTTTACCGAGTACATAATCTTAGATAGAAGGGTGTGGAGGATACAAATTATGATAGAAGGTTAGTAGCTAGCAGTGTGTTGTCTTGTTGTTCGAGTAGTCATAGTATTGCTCCTGTAGTTTCTTGTCCTTCGATTTATGTTACTATATGTTAATTTCTTGTACCTCAATTATTGTCGTTTCTGTTATGTTACTCTCTTTTGTTATTAGATGTTTTTTGTACCTCAATTGTTGGACTGTTTTTTCTTAAATCGAGGGACTATCAAAAATAAGTTCTTTACCTTTGAGGTAGAAAGGTAAGATTTACGTAAACTTCACCCTTTCTAAATTCCACGTTATGAAATTATAGTGAATATATTATTTTATTATTATTTGTAGATTATATAATCTTTTGAATAGATTTTCTACTTTTTAGTCTAACTAAGTAGAATTATTTATTATATTCCTTTTTTACCCCCACTTTAAAATAATCAATAATTAATTTTCACTTTTTACTTAAACTCTTAATATTTAATCATGATATAGAACATATACTTTACTAACTAAATAAATACATTTTCACTTTGGCGTTTAATATTTTCATACTTCGATTAGTTTGAATTCACGCTGAGTAAGGAAAATAATTAATTACTTATAATATATTTGTACAAGTTATAATTGATAAAAACTTTACATAATTAACAAAAAAATCAAAATATTCTTTTATTCTATGAACCTTAAATTAAACTTGTTATAAAATCTTGCCAACTATATGACTTATCTTGAGATCAACTCTCATCGTTTACCAAGTCAAAATAAATATATAAAAAAGAAAATCCCCATTTTGACTTTTTCAACATATAAATGTTGATGAGTTGAACACATTAATCAATAAGACAAAATAATATGAGTACATTACAAAATAATCTTCCAGAATTACTAAATCAAGAAAAACACCGACACCAAATTAACAAATAGTACTTTATTTAATTAAAATAATTTCATACAGGGATAATCAAAGTTTTCAAAATATTTCTAATATTTGATTGATCATATGTCAGAACAAATTAGTTTGACAAAACACTTCAGGTTCATATAGGGTCTGATGAAAAGCTGCAATTTATAAAAGTATGACGTAGAATATTAGTATCTACTATCACAATTGAATTCGTGATCTATAAATCGTCACACGTAAAGACACATGATGATTATAATTATTAATATTAGGTTCCACTATGTTCATATTAATTCAAGAATATTAATAATCAAACACTAATTTGTCAATTTTTTTATTATTTTTTTTGGCTTTAATCAGTGTGAGCCCACATCAATTATTAACTGATGATTCGATAAAACTATTACGTGGTTATAATTAAGATAATTACTAATTAATGATAATCATATGTTCTTACATTTTTAAGGCTGTTTTGTAAAATTTAGTAATTGACCGTCAAATGCTAGTTGTAATTGAAAAAGAAGAAAGAAAAAATAATTTAATAGTGTCCACTAAAATGTAGTTAGTAAATATATAGATTGCAATTATAAAGTAATATTGACCAAGCATCCAAATTTATAGCTTTTCCCCACACACACAAAAAAAACACTCATATATATTATCAGAAATCTTATTGATGTAATGAATAGATTTAGATCCTGCGTAATAGTTTTTTTCAAATTTTGAACCAAAAGTTTCTGATAAAAATACTTTATCATATATATATATATAAATATCCAATTGAAACAAATTATAATTAATTCGAGTGTCTAGATGAAATTTGCTAGCAAGTCTGAAAAGTTGTCAATGTATTAAGCTGAAAGGAAAATATGAGAAAATTATTAGAACAAAATAATTATAAAGGATAGAAAAATGCAAAGTATCAATTAATTTTTTTAAAAATTATTTTTGTTGTTAAAATATGAGGGAAAAAAAATGAAACAATAAGTGGACCTTCTTTTTAAAAAACACTCCTCTGTCCCTAATTACTTGTCCACATTTCCTTTTTTAGTTGTCCCTAATTACTTGTCCATTTTGACAAATCAATAAAGGACTAAAAAAAATTTACTCATTATTCCCTCAATTAATTACTTTGAAAATGGTAGAACTAGTTTTTAATTCATCCACTTCATAATTAATAAGGGTAAAATGATAAACTCATTATATCAATTATTATTTTCTTAATAGGTGTGTCAATTAAAAAATGAACAAATAATTAAGGACAGAGTATAATTTGAAAATGAAAGGCATGAAAGCTGCCTTTACTTTACTTCCATATACGAACAAAACAAATTATAAATTCTCTAGTTGGTTGATATTGAATTATTCTATTTAATTAATTTGACTTTGACTGAAATTTTTTCTTTATTATTTATCAAAAAATCAACTTTTTATAAAAAATATATATAAACGCGTTATTTTAAATTTTAGTTTTTGTTAACATCTATGGCGTTTTTTATTCCATTTTCCTAAATGACAAATCCTCATGGGATTTCTCAAAATCTAATTAGTAAATAATTAAATACATAGTAACAGTGACATTAATTTTATAATTAAAGTTAAACTTATTACAACTTGTGTTTATTTATTTATAAAAAATAAATCACTTTTGTTATATATGTGGTTGTGCACGTGCATGACGGTCAAAGTCCAACTTTTATATGCACAAAGTACTATCCTAATTAGTATTTTAATCATACCTTGATTAAGCTTAACATGTCATTTTCATCATGTTAAACTTTTATAAACATTTTTGCTTAGTACTAAACTTTAAAAGTAACGTGGTAAGTCAAAAAAATCTATTATGTTTAACCAACGATTTACAAGCAAAAACTACCCTTTTCTTCTTGTAATTGCCGCCATTGTGCGTCTGTAATAATGGAGTAATACGACTCACGTGTCTGAAAAGGATAGGATGTATGTAAACCTTATCCTATCTTTGTGGGGTAAAGAAGTTGTTTTCGATAAATTATCAGCTCACAAAATGCAAGTTATGTGGTATATATGAATAACTAAAATTAATGGTCATTTTTTCTATACATTAAAACCATTTCCGCTTCGTGATATATATGAAGGACTAAAATAGTCCAACCTTTTTACATTTAGGACCATTTTGATCATTTTCTTAGGTTCAAACCGAACTCAATAATTTCAATTCAAACTTTATATTAATATTGAAATATTTATTAAATTTATATAAAAATTAAATTACTAACACCTGATATCGTTATTCCGAAACTTAGCCACTAATTTTCAAAAGGTATGGAGATCATGTATTTTTGTTAGTGGTTGGGTTGGTGGAACAAAAGATGGGTCTAATTACATGCAGACAATCGTACGTTTTGCCCACTTTCTTTTTACGCACTTTGTAAGGACTACATTTTTTCTCAACTTTCTTTAAATCTTTTATTCCCATACCTAAAATATATTTGGGCATACGATAGAACCACAAATTCAGAATTTAAACGTTTTTGAAGGTTTTAATGAAAAAAATTGATTTCTAAATATTTATTTAACTTTATAAATATATGTATAATTCTATCTTACATTAAATTCTAATAAAATTATCGAACTCATGATTGGATCTGTAGTTGACATTGACCATTGAGTTATTTTGGTACACAAATGTGTATATATACGTATGTTATGACATGTACACAATGTCAACTTTTGTATTATTATTATTTTTTTGGAAGACTTAAAATAAAATAGATTGAACATAATTTGGATATGATAAATAAAAAAAGTGACGATTTTTCTATATTCTAGAACTTTTAAGTTATGGTAATAAAATAATCTGAAAATTTGGATTATGGTCCCACTTTGAGAGTCACCAAGAATTAAAGTTGATTTTCCAAAGTTTAATTATTCCTCTTGACTTTTTATTAGTTCAAAAATTCAAAGTTCAAATAAATTAATGTTGTCCATATCTTTGCTTACATTTGCAACATTCTAGTTAGATAATTTTGAAATGATGTGATACTTCAAGGCCTACTATAGATCATTGTTCTAATGTTCTCCAATAGGAAAATCTCATAATTAAGTAGCGTTATTAGGGTTTATTTTTGCAAAATATAGCAAAATTTATTTTTTTTGATAGATCGACACGTATATATATATATATATATGTAATATGTGGGTCGAGATCGCTAGTTCAAATAATTTTTCCATCTTTCAAATTCTATCTTGGGCTGGGCTAATAAAAAAAATTGGATCCATGGGATGCACAAACACTCAACTTCTCTGTCCCAAACTCATATATCAACATTTTATGTATGGGGGATTGGGGGTGTAACAAATAGAGTCGTTTGGTTGGTGACAAGTTATACCGAGATTCACAATCCCCGTAATTGTATAACTCTGGAATAACTTGTTCACCAACCAAACGACACCTTTCAAGCAAGAGAATCGATCATATATTCTTCAAGTATTTTTCCTATTTTCAACTTTTTTCTCTCCAACTTGAAGTCACAAATGAGTACATATAACTCTACACAAGACAGTAGAATGTATCATGTCAAAAGCTGCTGAATTTTTAGAAAACAAATGTGAAGATGTCATCATGTCAAGACTACCAACAAAGAACTTACTCGTACTTGGTGCACGTAGCACGTAAAGTATATCTCCCTAGAGTACATCTCCTACCTAAATTTTACTTCGAGTTCAGCTAAACCGGAGCTTAGCTGAACAAAAAGAAAGTGCATTGTTACTCTGATTACTCTCTCTCGTTCCATGCTATTTGAAGATGGGAGGCACTAAGATGGTATAAATGCAAAATATCAATGAGGGATCAGGTTTGAGTCAGTTCCCCAGTCTGGAGTTTCTCCTCAAATGGATTTCAGCTGCCCAGCTTTTTCCTATTTCGGTTTGAAATTTGCCTGCATGTAGATATATACAGATCGTCGATATATGACTTGTAATGAACAAGACCGAAAAAAGAGCATGGAAATTAAAAGGATCAATGACCTGCAGTTGAAAGGAAAAACTCATCCAGCACCTTTCCATGTTCTGTCAAAAACAAAGTACCAACGGAAGTTACAGAGAGAACATAGTATCAACCCGTTTATAGATTTGAGTTCATAGGATGATAGATACATATTTATGTAACCGAGAAATCACAAGGCTAAGTGGAACAGATTTGGAGCTCAGCAAATAATAGGCTCGCCCTCCTACCCTTTCTCACTCAAATACCAGGCTTTTGTTCGTGGTAGGTTTGAACTTGTGATGTGTGCCAAACCCACTTAACACGTGTTGCACTCTTATCACTAGACCAAATTTACAGAGGCATAATAGAAAAGATTATATAAGATACTCTTTGCTTGACGACAGTAGACACCGCGTTTTGACAAAATGTTAAGATCTAATCTACAGATTTACTTCAAAAAGATAGTTCTTCCTGATCTTAGTCCACGAAGAGCAACCTTACAACTAAAATTTATGCTGCATAGGCAGAGAACTTTGCCTAAGGAAGTTAGTGCCATACACCAAGTAGTGACACACAGATACCTCAAAATTTCATAACAAAACTGCAGACAAACTAAGTGTTTTCGGCTGCACTCTATGCAAGTATTCTAACTCTCAAGAGGTGCAAAAAAAGTGGCACTCAGACTGATTAATGAGCTCCAAGAACATTTTATACCAGATGATGACTAGCTATAGTCCAGAGTCACCAGATGTAGAACAGATTGAAGAAACAACTTTAGAAAATTAGTTTACTGCACTAGTTCTACCATTGATGCTAAAATCACCTTTCAAGTAGTGAGAGGCACAAACTAGAAAAATATATTCAGTAAAAGTAGTAGGTTTTGATTCTGAAACTTAAATATTTTGGAGAATAGTTATTCACCTGATTCATATTCCAATGCCTGTAGAATCATTTCAACCTGGAGATGATTGAAAAAACGTGATATCTATCAGATGTTATATGATTTAAGGACCTAGTAGAGTGATAAGAGCCAATGTGGTACTCATTAAATTAGAGACTCAAAACTTACAGGAGGTATGACAGCATAGAAGCAGTGAGTGAATGTAATTTACCATCACTACAGGTTAAGATGTAAGAACGGGATTTATAGTGGAATTTGAAACCAAGATAAGCACATCCACCAATCTCTTAGAGCAAGAGATAGCGACACGAGGAGGTTACAAAACTAAGTCTAAAGGAATAATACCATCTTTTTCCAGATTCCAGTAAGCAAGACAAAATTATTACGAGCATAGTTGCAGTGTCTCCAGCTGTTTCCAATGGGAGTATATGCAGTAATTTTAAAGAAGACAGGGATGAAAGAGCCAGTAATTGAGAAAAACTAGTGGAGCAATAAAATAACAAATCACTTAAAGTTCCAAAATGAACTACGAACTGACAAAAATTAGACCAGGAAAAGAAGTAGTACACTCAAGATGTGAAACTTCTTGTAATTTTACTAAATATTGTAAGGGAGTTAGTAATTCATACCTTATCAAAATCCTTGACAAGATTGGCTTCCAGTGAAGCATTGTTTTCGTACTCTTGCCACAGTTCTTTAATTTCTTCAGCTGGAAATATCATAAAAAGGTGATATTACATTGTCATGTTAAAAGAAACTCCTTTATTAGAGTTTTTGACTGCTTTGGAGAGAAAAAATAAGGTATGATATGAAAAATAAAGTAATACCTCTCATCCCTCCACCAAGAACTTTGCACATTTCAGTCAAAGCAGCTTGCTCAAGTCTGCTTTTTTCAGCCTTAGGTACACCATCAGATGGAGTTATATCTCCGACAATTGCTATAAAAGTTCAAAATTACTATCAAGTGCAAAAACCTCAAATTTATAGAAAATAAGGTGAAAATCTCAGTCCCAGTCCAACCCAAGGAAAAAGAAGTCAGAATGAACATGTAGAAGAAGAAAACACCAAAGTGAAACTGAAGAAGGCGGTAAACCTAATTTTTACAACAAAAAATACTATGGCTATAAGAAGTTTGGTAGTTTATGTAAGTGGTTTAGTAACTGTGGTGTATCAACAGTATTTTCTTTACTTAGTAAACTCATAATCTTAGAGCTTGATGCTTCTTAGATCATTGGAAAAAGGAGGACAACAGATTAACTAATAGCCAAACGGTAAAAACCACAAAGTGCACAGCCAATCAAATTTAGAAAAAAGGAAAAGATGAGCCAACAGGTGTACATTTTCTAGTTCACAGTCATACATATTTTTACTTTTGATAAGGTGAATACATTTATTAATGTAGGAGAAATCCCCGTAAAAAAGTATACTAAAAGGTATGAAAGATCTATGCCAAAATATGGTTCTCTATAAAAGTCATCCAATCATCTATACAAGCAAGCACCTCATGGATTCACCAAAAAGAAACTACAGACACACAGCTACTTAAATGTACAAAGAAATCTCCGTATGCAAGTATATACCAAAGAGGAGAGATCTAAGCCAAAATATGGTTCTCCGTAAAAGTCATCCTATCATATATACAAACAAGAACCTCATGCGATCACCAAATATGAAACTGAAGACACGGGACTACTCCTCACGAATACAAAATCTTTCTAAACCTCCTTAAACACTCTCCTATTCTCCATAACGACCTGTATGGTTTCATTTTTTCTTTCTTCCTCCTTTTCTTTTTTTGTTTGCTTGTTGTGCGTATTTGCCTCTTTCCACCGATCCCTGAAAACACTATATGCCTGCTCATCATTCCTTCCTCTTTTTTTGGGATGCTTTTGCAGTAGCAATTTTTTTTTATGTTGAAATAAGTCATACAAAAGGGTAGTCGCAGCAAATAATTTAGCCTTCAAGTTGAAAATAAAAACACTGAAATATCAGAAAGATAATTTTAAATTTGGACGCAATACCTTCTGCAATATCATGAACAATGGCCATTTTGATACACCTGTTATATAAATAGAGAAGCACTATGATTACCTTCTACCGGATAACAGTCAGATAAATATAAACATAATTTTTTATTTATGGGATGAAGTGAACAGATGAACATAAGCGTCAAGAAAGCAACACTACAGAAAGAGCATCCAGATCATGTTTGCATGAACAAACTTCAGGTTTCTAAGTAGGAACTACAACCCACATTCAAGAAATGTTCATCAAATGTACACCAGGTTCTACAACCAAGCAGATTATATGTTCAGTATGCAGACTCTGATCATTAATATATTAATCAAGCACCAGCTCAGTTCAATTTGTCTAGATGAGAAAGCAACTGAAAGAAAAATCTAAAGAAATTCCATCATAAAAGGTGAATACATTTTAGATGCTACCACCCTGGGTAGATACGCTGGATCACACCATTCAGATCTCATACAATTTCAGCATGATCCCTCAGTAATCAAAATTGGTTTATGTACAGAAGAACAATCTATGTGCACCACCAAATAATTACTCAGAAACTTAATTAAGGGGTGTGGTAATCCTGGAAATAGGCCTAAACTGTGTTATTGAAGTTGCTGCCTCCTGATTTTTTAAGAAGGGCATAGCAATATCTTCAAGGACTGACACTTGAATCCATTTTAGGGAATGCAAGGAAGAACTAGCCGTGAACTAAATAATTTTTCACAGTTAGTTATGCAGAAATCAAGCAATGATTATTTGTATGCTTTATATCACAAATTAAATAAAGTGCCAAGATTTCCTCTAAGTATGCTTGACATGAAACTTAATAAACTTCTGAAGATGATTATTTCCTGTATTAATCAAAAGCAACATTATAACCATTAACCAATTGATAATTAACATGCATAACATATTCCATCATAAGTTCAAGGCGATTGTAACCTCAATATTCAACAATAGAAGCCATTCCAAGGAAAGGCAAAAAAACACAGGAAGGTCACCTTTCCCTGTTAACACCAGGAAGGTCACCAACAATCAGAGCCATCAAGGACATACGATACATATGATCAGCAATAGATTCAGAACCTTTTATTGCATGATTTACCCATCCCTTCCGCTTTGTGGTCTACAAGACAAGTAGAGGCATTAGGGGATACATCTAGCCGAATTAAATACAAAGCGCAGACAGGAAACAAATGCAAAAAGGGAATAAAATATTAATAATTCATCAAGATAGCACTGTACGGTAAAGAGGTTTGATAAGAAAGAAATGCCAGCATAAAAAATGGAGGGCACTATATCTTGTTCCTAACACCACATTATAGAAAGTATGAAACCCTTGAGTGTGAAGGGGAACTCAGATTGCCTAGAAAGAGATTCAATAAGTAAAACCTAATTTCGAGGGTAACGGGGAACAATTTTCTACTTTGTTAGCAAGCTTTTGTTTGCAAAGAGCAAAATCATCAAAGTTAACTCATTTTCATTGTTTGTTAAACATTGCACCAAGGAAGTCTCTCTTTTTGCTTGAGGTCTGGATATATACATCAATGCCTACATAAGTTTAGAGAATCAGATGGCAGTAGAATGAGAAGATTGCTGGGAATATACATTTTCTTAGATGGAACAAGATAATTCCATCAACAGCTTAAGTCTTTCCTAACTACCCTTTTGGCTAAGCTGAAGTTTGTGGATTCCGATTTTGAAAGGTCACTGCCTTTGCATGAAAGAGTTAAAGGTTTGAGAATGCCAAAATGAGCAACAAGTTACAGACTCTACCTTATAGCTCAAGAAAGTTAATAAATGGATTACTTATATTAATTGCATTATTTGAAACAATGCAAAGTGACCTTTTTTTTCTTAAGTTTAGTGCTACAGATTTAACTAAGACAGCTTCAGCTCAATGTCTAAACTCAACATTTAGAAAAAGGAACAATCTATTATTGTCCCCAGGGCTTTGGTTAAGCGGTAAGAGTGTGATGTGCGGGTTAGGCATATGTGACGAGTTTGAACTTTGCCACGGACAATAGTTTGGTAATTAAGTGGAGAAGGGTAAAGATGCAGGCCCGTTACACATAGAGTTTCGAAACATGCACCATCAAGCCCTCAAGGATTTCTCGGTCATCAAAAAAAAAAATGGAGAAGGAACTCTCTATTAGATTTTAGTTTCTAGCTGGAAAAGCCTTGGGCATATGTACATTCTTTAATCCATCAAACTACAAACTTCAAATATATACAAGTCGTAATAGCAAATTCCCCAATTCCACTTCAGTCCTTAATTACAAACTCAAGACTCTTTACTTCTCCCTACAATGTGCACCATGATTTCATGAACTTAGTCACTCACCATTAACGCATACCACACTCTCATCCACTACATCATACTCTGCTACGGCAGTTTGTCCGTGGACGATTCCAACAATGCCCCACCTCAACACAAAACTACCAATATGTCCTCACATTTTCAAATATGTAAAAGATCACAACTTTATCACATACCCTCATTTTATATTAGTTTTTCCTACAAAGAATCATAGTAAAAACAGTTTTTCTTTGACTACAACATATTTTGATCTATACAGGTTAAAGCTGCATATAATAGACCCTTGTGTCCCATCCCTCCCCGGAGCTTAGTGCACCAAGCTGACCTTTTTAATGCTCAAACCTCAAACCAAGTCAACACACATAGTTCCAATACCCAAAAAGTAAAACTGAAAACACATAAAAATCTCTCCTTTATGAAAAATCACATGCATGGAAACATTACCTTAAGACTATGACACAAAGTGAGGAAATCAATGGCATTGGAAGGAGAAGATGAAGTTCCATCACTGTCATTCTTTGATAACCCGGACCCGGAATTCGAGATACTCGGATCCAAATTCACAGAACCCGGGATGGGTTTCTCAGAACAAGCAAAAACAAACTTTCTACATTGAAAATCAACCAAAAAAGAAACCTTTTTTAAAGAAATCTGATGAAAAGGGAAAGAAGAGTAATGGGTTGATGATGAAGATGAAAGAAAAAGGGAATTTGGGTTTGCTTTTGCTGCCATCATTGTTGCTAAACAAAGATTCTTGAATTTGGGGGAAAAATGTTTGATTTCTTTCGATCTTGTCGATGTTTTCTTTTCTTTTTTTCAGTGTTGGGGAAAACAAAGAGAAAAATTGGGCCCTTTGTTTCGGTCCCATCGAAATCCGACTAATTTAGATTGGGAATTCGCATTACGTAGCACCTCATTCAAATAGATTAATTTAGATTTGCATGTGTAGGGTCTCATTCGAAGGATAACCGCATAGTACTTTTTGTCAAAGATTTAAGCTCAAATCCAAATATTTTGACTAATTCAGATTCGAGCCCCATATTTGAGGGGTATGAGATTTTTTTCCTTCAAAGTCCTTGCATGGACATATCCTCAAAAAAAGTTTTACATCATAAAGCAAAAATCTATGATTACAGGCGAATCCAATTTGATCGGGGCTGAAGAGAGAATCGATAGAAAAGGCTCCGCACATCTTATTAAGGAATTAAATGGCTTCCCTTATCACAAAATTGACTATATTGAAGGTTTGTTCTGCTTATGGAATTCAAGTCAGTTGCCTCCTATTATTTTCAATCCCAGTACAAGAAAAGTAACATATCTTCCACGTCAAAATCTTGTGGAGGATGAAATTGATGAGTATCATACTATATTGGGTTATGAGCCCGAAAAAAAGATGCATAAAATTCTACTAATGACATATCCTCATAACCATTTAATGTCATCATCAAGATATTGGATTTTCACTTTAGGAACAAGTGAATCGTGGCGGGAAATAAAACTAACCAATTTATTTGTGACACCACCCTTGAAAGGAGTTTGTATTGATGGAGTTATTTATTTTTTTGTTTACCACAATAGAGGAAGATATTTTAAGATGACAACGATTAATTTAAGAGAGGAGAATTTCAGAATTATCTCGTTGTGGAATAAACATGAACACTATTCTGTCGAAGACATGTTTGATTATATTCACTTAATAGAAATGAAGGGAAAACTAGCCATGGTTGATGTTAAAGAAGGAAAAACGAGAGAGATAATTTTAAGGATTTTACAAAATTCTGAAACTGAAGAATGGGTGAATCATACTATTGTCTTTCCTCAGCTATTAAGTCAAGATATAGCAAAAGAGAACATGTATTATTTGAGGAATTACGTTTATAGTAATACTCTTAATGGTGAGATCGTATTAATGAACTCCTTGATCAAGCCAAATTGGATATTCTTTTATAATTTTAAGAAGAATAATTGGAGAGAAATTGAAGTGTTGGGGCTTGAAGAAAAGGTTAATATTTTTGGTATATGTAGTTATATAGAAAGCCTCTTACCATTAGGATATATTTGATTATTGTGAACTTTTTTTTTTAATTTTAATTTTTGTTCTGTTGCTAATTTAATAAAATTTTATGGGTCAAAATATTTTATCTATGCGAATATAATTTGTTTTGCATAAATTTAGATATTAAAAAATTATATGAAAAAATATTAGTATAAATTATTATTTCTTTCTATATTAATATGATAAAAAATACATCTTAAAATAATGATCAAAATTTATTCAATTTAATTTTCGCAAAGTGAAACATGACAAATATTTCGAAAAAGGTCAAATATATGACTATTGTATTTCACGAAACAATTTAATGTTTAATTAAAGATGTCTGAAAAATAACTAGAACTATAAGCTCCGTTAATAAATAAAATAAATTATTAATTATAATAATAAAGTCCTAGAAGGAGAGAAAGAGTTGAATTTAATTAGTTTAATTTACTCTATTGTTATTATAATTAAATCATGTTCTTATCGAAAAAAGTTTGCCAATAATTAAAACACATTTATATTAAGTATTGCCGTATATCAAGTCTTGTAAATAAATCAAATTCTTATGGCCAAGAATCTGAAGGTTACTGCTCAAAAAACACCATCAATACCTCAAGATATTATTCATGAAATATTTTCTCGCCTTCATGTCAATTCTTTAATGCATTTTAAGTGTGTTTCTGGATTTTGTAACTCCCTTATATTATTCAAATTCCTCGCATGTACATGTCCTCAAAGAAAGTTTTACGCTTTTTGCAAAAGTCTCCGATTCCAGCCTTAGAATGTCCTCCGCATAATGAATCTAAATTAATTGAGTCGGGGATGATGAATGCTCATCTTATTAAGGAATTAAGTGGCATCACCTATCACATGCTTGACTATATTGAAGGTTTGTTCTGCTTTTGGAATCCAAGTGAGCTACCCTATTATTTTTAGTCCGAGCACAAGAGAAGTAAGATCTCTTCCGCGTCAAAACTTCGCGAAGGATGGAACCAATCAGTATTATATTATATTGGGTTTTGAGCCAGAAAAAAAAAAACACAAAATTTTAATGAGGAACTATCGTGAACATTCATTGTCATCGGTAAGATATTGGATTTTCACTCTAGGAATAAGTGAATCATGGCAGGAAATAAAATCAATACCGTTCGATTCTTTTGCAATACTATCCTTGAAAGGTATTTGCATTAACAGGGTTATTTATTTTGTTATTTGTTTCCATAGTGAAGGATATTTAAAGATGGCAACATTTGATTGTAGAATCGAAAATTTCAGAATTATCTCGTTGTGGAATAATTACTTGATAGAAATGGAGGAAAAATTAGCGGTCGTTGATGTTTCAAGAGGAGAAACGGGAGAGATGATTTTGAGGATTTTACAAAATTCTAAAACTGACGAATGGGTGAATCAATGCATTGTCTTTCGTCCGCTATTATGTCGAGAAGCAACAAAAGATAAATTTTGTTATTTGATGAAGAATTGTGTATGTAGAGATACTCTAAATGGTGAAATTGTATTGATGAACTCCTGGATAAAGCCAAATTGGATATTCTTTTATGATTTGAAGAAGAATAATTGGAGAGAAATTGAAGTGTTGGGGCTTGAAGAAAAGGATAATATTTTTGGTATATGTAGTTATATAAAAGAATGTCATGCTTTTTGTGTTCATGATTGGTGAAGATCTCATTATCTTCTATGGATAATTTAACAACAACAACAATATACTCAATATAATCGTACAAATGGAATTTGAGAAATAATCGTCTTAGCGATTAATTAAATAATTGTAGCAAGAACGTAAATGATTAATTATATATTGTAGCAAAAAAATTGCTCGAATTAAGTAATTAACAATGGAATATTATTACATATACGAGTTTTTCTTATTGGCTCAAAAGATACGATATTATATTTATAACGAAATATGGAGGCATACAAGTAGAGATTAAAGATATGATATTTTACATCTCTAAGTATGTTCCATCACTAGTCATGACAAACAGAAGCGAATCTAGGATTTCAAGAAGATGAGTGCACCACTGTTAGGGACGGCTTTGCCCCTCTAAAAAAAAGGCAATTATTTTAGGCTTTCAAATTTGAAAGACCTCAATTATCTTAGCAATAATAGATATAACTTTTTCATAAGAAAAATATTAAATATCATTTGCAAAAAAAAAATATTAAGGGAAAAAGTTATTAGAAGAAATTTGATATACCTAGAGTACTACGTCGCAAGAAAGATTAAATGCATTGGTATATGAATTATTGATTGAAAAATAATTATTAAAAGAATCCGATTATAAAAAAATATACAATTTTGCATCTCAAGAAATTTAAAAAGTAGACTTTATAAAAAGAAGGGAAAAAGGATAAATATATCCTCGAATTATCGTAAATGGTATGCAAATACTTTCCATCATATTTTTGGGACATTGGTGCCCTTACCGTAAAAAAACTAAAGCATATATGCCCTTCACTCTAACGGAAGACTAAATAGGGACACGTGTCACAATCTTATTTGTCGATCCGATATATTAAATATTGGATCGATGGATAAGATTATGACACGTGTATATCCGTTAGTATAAATTGTATATATGCTCTAGTTTTTGGACGGCAGGGACACCAATGTCCCAAAAGTATGACGAAGGGTATCTGCATACCATTTACGATAGTTCTGGGGTATATATATCTAATATCCCTTTACCATAAAAAAGAATATTAATTTTTCTTAAAAGTGTAAGGCTTCGGTTTGATTTTGTCTCAAACCACTTGTGTGTTTGAGTCGACGTTGATCATTGCACGTAAGATAAGATCTAAAATATTATAATTGATTTTGCTAGTTTGCTTACTAAGAATGGTGATTTCAGTTGAAAGAAGGAAGAAATTGATTTTTTCAGCTGGAAAGTTTGAGCGCTACTTCATGTTTTTTGTTAAATAAAATGCTTGCAATGGAGCCTGCTTTTAGACTATTATTATTATTATTATTATTATTTTTGTAAAAACTTCATGTTTTTTGTTAAATAAAATGCTTGCAATGGAGCCTACTTTTAGATTATTATTATTATTATTATTTTTGTAAAAATAAGAATAGAAGTAAAAAATAATGCATTGGGAATCGATCCCTCAACCTCACAGTGGAAAACAAACACTCAAACCAGTGAGCCATCCAATTATTTGTGATCATGGGTTCATTCAGTTGCTATTTGATATATTTTACAAATTATACAAGTAGTTATATCGAATTTTGTCGGATGACCACGAATTCCGGTGACCCATTTGTTTAACTTAAATTCTCCTCTGATGACAAACCATGCTATAGGTGTAACACTTTATTTATTTATTTTCACTTTTTCAAGTATGAAAATAATTTCTTCTAGAATGTTCGTGAACACGTTTTGAACTTGAGACCTTGACTAAGTAAGTTCCAAGTCAAACTACTTACTAACTAAACTACGGAAAGTAAGTAAGAAAATCACTTATTTTAAGTATTCAATAAATTTTTTATCCTACATTAATAAAGACTAATTAGCCGTTAACTAGCCGTTGAAGTGATATCTATATAAGATATTACTTGAAGACTTGAAGAATACATAATTTTTCTAGAAAAAATTCATTTCTCCTATGATCTTTTCTTGAACACTGGATTTTCTTGTTTGAGTTTCGATTATTTTTATTCCAGTTTATAACTAGCAGTTTCTGTTCTCAGTTAGGAGAAAGTAAAGGTATATTATGAAGCTTCTTTAATATATGTCATTGTTCATTAATATCTTTAATATTGAAATCATTTAAATATTAGATTAACATATACGTGAACTATTTCAGGTAACAAATATTCTCCCCAATGGAGAATAAAACGAGCGAGAGTGGTTCAAGAAAATATTCAATTCCCGAAGAGATTATGTGTGATATATTTTCTAGGCTTCCCGTTGATTCTTTAATGCGTTTTAAATGTCTTTCTAAATTTTATAATTCACTTGTATCTGATCCATCTTTTATAGATATTCATCAAAGCCACTCTATATTTCGTCCTCATAAGATAAAAATGGTTGCACGTTCAAGAGATGAAAATATCTTTTACACCATAGACCAACAGACGGAACATAAAAAACCCATTGTTATTGAGGAGTTTGATGGTACTATATGCCATAATTTTCACTATGTTAATGGTTTATTTTGCTTATGGAGTACAAAAGAGCTTCCCCCTGCTATTTATAATCCTATTACAGGAATAACGGAATATCTTCCTTCCCCAAGTTTCATCAATGATGACCTTACTCATAATTACTATTCATTTGGTTTTGAACCGAATGAAAAAAAGTTCAAAATTTTGATGAGTAGTGATCCTCAAATTAACGGTTCAAGGCATTGGGTTTTAACTCTTGGCTCAAGCGAATCATGGAGAGAGATTAAAAGTGCACCATGTTCGTTACTTCAATTAACAGGTGGAGAAATTTGCATCAAAGGAGTTATCTATTTTGTAGGGATTCACAATAAAAGACGATGCATAGTGGCATTTAACATTAGGATGGAGAATTTTAGAATTATCTCATTGTGGGACATATTTGATTTTTTTATGCCAAGAAAATTTTATCATGACTTAGTAGAAGTGGAAGGAAAATTAGCAATAATTGATCGTTCAAGGTGTAATATGGGAGAGATGGATTTGATGGTTTTACAGAGTTGTGAAACTGAAGAATGGGTGAAGCATATTATTACATTTTCCGATGCACTTTGTTCTAGCTTGAAGACTTTGGATTTCTTTTGTAGCAGTACACCTGATGGTGAGATTGTGTGCATTTTTGACCAGAGAAATTTGATTCTCTTTTATGATTTGAAGAAGAAGAGTTGGAGGGAAATTAAAATCACAGAGCTTGCAGACAGATTTGAGATCGTTGGTATCTATAGTCAGGCAAATAATCTTTTACCGTGTATCTATTGTTAGTTTTGAAAATTATTATTTTATTTTTCGGTATTAATTCTTATGTAAGACATCTTTGTCTCTTGTTATTTATCTATATTTAATATTCATTGGGACTCTATTCCTATTGGTAGTGACTTCTTTTTACTTTTTTTCCCGCCAAGTAATTGAATTTTCAATTCTTGATTACAAGAAAAATGGGAAATAATTAAATTCTTATAATATTACCTATTTATATTTTGAATGAACTTTAAATTAGAATTTTCACCCTTTTACAAATTCGTATTACAACAACAACAATAATAATAAAAATAAAAATACATAATACATAAACATGCCCTTTAACTTGGCCTTAACAGTCATCTATACCCTCCAACTTTGGATGTGAATATGTAGATACCCGCGTCCTATGTGACATAATACACGTAGGACGCCACGTAGGAAGCAAATTGGTAACGTAGGACGCCACATATGACACATATGTCCTCTTAGTTCATTCAATCAACAATACAAAAAATTAATTGAAAACAAACTTTGATCCATATATCATCATATGTATTTCAATTTATTTAAGTAATTAATACTCAAAGTCGATAGTATAAAAAATATTTGAACATTATTTCAAAAAAATAATAATTAAATATGTAGAACATGTTTTAAAAATGAAAAAGAAAAAGAGAAGTTGAAAAATCATTAATCTTGAAATGTGAAAATGTAATAATTAAATTAAGAGAAATAAGTATTTCTAAAAATGAACTGATGGTGTAACTTTGTTGTCCACTGTCAGTGGATAGTAGTTAATCTTTTATCTATTATGCCTAAAAAAATAATCTTTCGGAGATTAGACATGTATTATAACAGGGTTAGTAAAAGACAAACTTTTAATTAAGAAAATAAAAATTTAGGAGTAATTATTTTTCACAAAGACTATGGAAAAGGAAAATGGAAATAAGAAGATAAAAGAGTAGTCATGTTGAAATAAAATCTGAAAAACCTTCGGATATAATATCTAATTATATTCTCTTGACTTCCTGTCAAGTCTTTATTTCGTTTGATGTGCGTTTCTAAATTTTATAATTCTCTTGTAATTGACATTCATCAAAACCGCTTTATTTCGTTTCATTTGCAACAACACATGATTCCCTAGCTAGATGAAAGTCTCATCGCGATCAATTTATTAGAAAGAATTTAAAGGACGATAATTAAACAACTTAGTTCTTAATTTTGCGTACAATCTTCATGCTACTATTTGGAACTAGAGGTTGAGGGATTGTTGGTGGTGGTAATGAACCTTGAATGTTGCAAAAACTCCCAAGTGTTAAAGGGAAAAGTGAACTAAAAGGGAAAATCTTAGGCCAACAACTATCATATATGTCTTAACACATCTTTACAACATTGAGGTTCGATTAATCGAAGTTTAATACTTAAAAAAATATGTTATGATCTATTCAATGCATCCATGAACATTCAACACTGATGCTAAACATTTAGAGATATCCGAAAAAAGACCATCCCCTGAACCTGGCAAAAGGCCTCCTCCTCTTCCAAGTAATTGTGAGACGCTCGGAGAAACCTCAATGGATATGCACAAGAAAATAAGTGTGTATGCACAAATAGAAGTCATTTTTCTTACGAATATATAAGTTGGTTACAATTGTATTTGGAATTGAGATGATTTGAAATTTGATGAAGATTTGGAAGGAGGATTTCATATTTATAGTGTAGGATGTAACGTTAATGTATGATGCAACCTTTTAATTTTTAAATGTCTTTAATATGAGGACTTTATTGTACGTTTTAATAGTTGTAATCAATTATCTTTTTAAGTTTTAACATGACTACGTTGAGAAATTTTCATAAACTGCCCAATTTGTGCCCAGATAAAAATAGCGAGATTTTACTTTATTACGAAATGTAGCAACATTTTGATTTCAAAACGTAGCACACATAATAATAGTGAAATGCGTTATATACACACATATACAATATCTTTATAGTGGAATACATTGTATCCGCACACGTAACAATAGTGAAATACATTGTATCCACATGTTTAATAAGTGTATCTACACATATACGATATCACATATAGTTTTGCACTCGTTGTCCACTACCACATTGGGGTCGAACTAATCCAATTTCGCACCTGATAGGCCAGCGTTCTATTCCCTGTAGGCAGAGTTGTACTACGAGAACTCAAAATCATTCATAAAATGGTAAAAGTTATCAGGTTTTAAGCTAAATTATAACAGAAACATAGAAGCAAAACATAATATTCTAGAGGAAGTAACAAATTAAATTTCTAAACTATTAGTAATAATAATAATAATAATAAATTACTTGCTAATTGGAAAATTGGAAGATTACTAGGTTGAAATAAACCCTAATTGTCTCTGTATATTCAGATGACATATAGGGACTATAGCGACCTTGGATAACAACAACATACCCCGTGCAATCCCCAAGTAGGGTCTGTGGAGAGTAGGATGTACGTAAACCTTATCCTTACTTTTGTGGGGATAAAGAAATTATTTCTGATAGACCCTCGGGCTCAAAAGAAAAGAAGAATTCAAAGCACAATATAAGAAAATAAGACAGCAAAAAACAGGATACAAAGATAGCAACCTGGATCAAACACTGAAATGAAGATGACCAAAGTTTTCTAACCTTTCACAAATATAGCAGAATTCGATAAAAGAGGCAGAATAAAGAACACAACCAAAAGGAAGAAACAAGTATCACCTCTCATCCTGCTTCTTCTTTAAGACAATAATGGCAACAAAAAATGTTTTGACAAGAAACCCAAAGATAACTCCGATAAGCATTTCATAGCAAGAAACAAGTACCGAGAGTCCTGTAGAGATTACAGAAGTCACCTCTCGTACTGCTTTTTCTTTAAATATCAAAGCCTAGTGTTCAAGAAAAATCACCAACTAAGTAAAGCACTACTTCAAAACTCAGGACATAATCAAAACGTCACTACCAATTGAAACAATTAACTTTACCCAAAAGTTCATGTACCGTTTACCCCAAACAAGGCCGGCCTGACTAATAGGCCAACATCAGCTTTGGAAACTTTACAAAATGGACAAGGTATGCTTATGCATGTAGAGTTGTACTACCAAAACTCAAAAAGCATCCATAAAACAGTAACAGTTGTCAGGTCTTAAGCTAAATTATACCAGAAACATAGAACCAAAACATAATATCCTGGAGGAAGTAAGACGAATTAAATATCTAAAACTATCTCAGCCTTTGGATAAGCATTTGAGATTTGAAAACTTTCCCCCATGACAGTCTTGAGTGAGTAAAAACTTGGAATGTATTTAGTTGCTGCATAGCCACCATCGTAAACCTTGACCTTCCTAAACTTCTTCTCTTTTTGGTTGTAAGAAAGTAGCTGTGTGTGACGTCTGCTTTGCATCAAGATTTCTCCATCTTTCCAGAATATGATTGGTATTAAATCAGAGCTACAGATATCATGCGGAATAGAATTTGTCAAAATGCGATCTTTAGTCCAAGAATCAGCTATTCCATCCTCTTTCATCCACCATATATCAACATGCTGAGAAGAGCAACTATCAGTCAAACACAGACAATTCCCCAAC
This sequence comes from Solanum acaule, assembly GCA_036250505.1. Taxonomy (NCBI): domain Eukaryota; kingdom Viridiplantae; phylum Streptophyta; class Magnoliopsida; order Solanales; family Solanaceae; genus Solanum; species Solanum acaule. The sequence goes on along the minus strand of JAJOOR010010779.1, from coordinate 5,616 downwards.
TCCGCTAGCCTCAAGCCCAACGAAGGAGTTTTCAAACCAGGTGGAACTGGCACAGGCTTCACTTCTTCCGTCACAAGATTAAAGGAGTGAATGCTAGCACTTGTTTTAATATCATCATCATCCTTCAGCCAATAAAGAACACCATTGACATTCACATTACCAAATGTACCACATAACGGATAAGCAGCCTCCCCCACATTTCTCCATTTCTCATCAACTCCAAGATTACAAACCTCCAATTCAGACACTTCAGGACGACCCCGAAACTTTCTAATCACTGATCTCAATACCTTATACTGTCCAGAACCTTCACTATAGCACAAGGTATAAGCAACACGACGAACCCTTTTCTCCCATTCAGGCAATTTAACCTTAAAATACTCACCCAAAAGAGGATTGCTAATATAAATCGAATAGTTTTCATCATACCTATCACCACTCCACAAACAAATCAACCCATTACATGAACCAATCAATGTCAACTTTTTCCTATCAAAACTATAACCAAATCGATCTTTATGTCTAGGGATGTGAAACTCAGGGGTCAACATAACAGGTCTGTTTCGCGGGCGGGAATAGTAATCATAATCTGCTTTAAGTTCAAGAACTGAAGCAATAGAGTCATCATTCGAAAGCAAAATGCAGGGGAAATTACAGGATCTTGTTTGATACATCTTAACAAATAAAGGGTCGGAAGTTAAAAGATTATACCAGCGTTTACAAACAGTCTTACATCGGAAAATAGGCTTGATTGTCAATCTTGAAAGAATTTCCACCATAATCTCCCTCGAAAAATCCATAATGGTGACTTCATACGCCCTTTTTCGCTTGCAATCACATTTCACATATACATATTCCTTAACAATTTTGGTTTTTTGATTCTTGAAACTTAACATTGGGTTTGAAACAGTGACAGGAACATCAAAAAGTTCCATTTTTTCTGTCTTGCTCATTACAGTGAAATGAACAAGTTCCCAATTTTTAGGGCTTTTGGCTTTAGGTAATTTAGGCGCGGAAAATGACTTCTTTTAAGGATATATGGCGGGAGTCTAAACTAATCGAGGTATCCGAATGATTTCGATTGACGCATTGTAAGACCCATTTTTCGGGATGATGCTTGCGATGAGATTTAAGTTATATGCAATGGTAAGTCATACGGAGCAGTATTAGTCTTTCAATTAAGTAGTTCAGTCGAATCAAGTCTGTATAAATTATTAATTTTAAAAAGATTAGAATCACAAATTCATAAATTTTAAATTTTAACTATGTTTCTAATTACTTCGACTATAATATTATTTTATTGTTGATAATGTTTCACGTCTTTTTCTAAAATACTTTGTCATACTATCTTTTGTATTTTGTCATGACCTTTTCCGTTTTGTCAATTCCTTTTCCAAATTGCTGTTTTTTCCTAGAGCTAAGAAACTATCGAAAACGAACTATTTATCTCCGAGATAAAGATAAAATCTCCAAAATTACCAAATCGGACTTATCAATACCGTACCATGCCCACCCTTATCTGGTACACTCTGTTGTTGTATTTTTTTTTTTTATATATTCCACCCAATGTTTGGTATCCACATTGAAGTCCGAATAAATTCGAATTCGTGTCGAAAAGTCCCACTAAGGATAAAAACGCTCTCTAATAAAGGCGATTTCGTACCAAAGAAGACTTGATCACGAGACGTCTGGTTAAGAACAGAGGAGTTTAAAAGTGAATGAAAAGCCGCTAAGGGTGGAAAAAAACCCGATGGAATGGATGAACCCGGTCTATGAAGAAAATGAATAGCAATAATTTGAACCGGGCAAAACCCTAAGGAGACCTATAAAACACCTCAACAATACAAAACCCAAATTCCCTCCCATTTTGCGAGACACAGACACAGTGACACCCATTTAGCTAAACCCTTCAAAGCAGCTGAATTCTGTGTGTTTTTTGTTTGGTGGGTAAAATTCAAAAATGGATCAAGATCAACAATGGCTTATCAACTGCTTGAATGCTACGCTTGATCCAAATCAACAAGTTCGTTCTTTTGCTGAAACTTCTCTTCAACAAGCTACCCTTCAACCAGGTAATCTGGAGTGATCATAAATTAGTTGGTGTCAGCTGTATGGATACTTGATTTGTTCAGTTGGGTTTTATTCCATTGATGGGTCTGTGCATCCATGCTAAAGATTGGGTGGGTGGGTGGGTTGATTTTGTGTTTGAGTTGTTTGGGAGGTGATTAAAGTCTCTTATTTATGTAAAGTTTGGATCTTGGAGTAGTTTAGTGTTTCAATTTTACTGTAGCTGGTTAGTGTGCAGTCTACATTCCTCAAACCCCACTTGTGGGATTACAGTGAGTATGTTGTTGTATTTGCTTGGAAGATGCTTAAAGGTTTTGAGTTTATGTAAAGTTTGGATCTTGGAGTAGTCTAGTGAGTTTCAGTATTACTGTAGCTGGTCTGTGTGCACTCTACCTGCCTCAAACCTCATTTGTGGGATTATACGGAGTATGTTGTTGTTTTAGTTGCTTGGAAGATGCTTAAAGGTCTCTTTTTTATGTAAAGTTTGGATCTTGGAGTAGTTTAGTGAGTTTCAACTTTACTGTAGCTGCTCTACCTCACTTGTGGGATTACAATGAGTATGTTGTTGTAGTTGCTTGGAAGATGCTTAAAGGTTTCTAATTTACGTAAAGTTTGGATCTTGGTGTAGTTTAGTGAGTTTCAATTTCATTGTAGCTGATATTAATAGAATGATCATAAATTAGCTGGCATTGATGTGTTGGTGCATTCATGCTAAAAAAAACGTGTGTGGGTTATTTTTTCTGTTTGAGTTGTTTGGAAGATGCTTAAAGTTCTCTTATTTATGTAAGTTTGGATCTTGGAGTAGTTTAATGAGCTTCAGTTTGGACGTTTTGGGGAGAGTGTGTTGGTTGAAATGGTGTCGAAGTACAACATTTTGACTTCAAATTTTGAAACTAACTGCCCCACAGGCTTTGGTATAGTGGTAAGAGCATCAAGATTGGCGTGTGCATAAGGTGCACGTGTTCGAGCTGTTGCAGACAAAATTTTTGTATTTAAGTGGAAAAGGATAGAGCAACGGACCTATTATATACTGAGTTTTGAACTGTGTGCTACTGGCTGTTGGGCTTTTGTGTTTATCAAAAAAGAAAAAGAAAGCTTAGAAGCTAACTGTTCATGTCAAAGATTTGAGATACTCTTTTGTGGTGCAAAGGAAACTATGTAGATGAAACTGAAACATTACTAGAGTTTCTACAGTCCTTGTAAGATGAACAAGGACATACTTTTGTTTTTTTGAATTATAAATTGGCTTCCATTACTGTCTTTGTGCATATGATTAGTACACTGTAACCTTTCTAATAAAGATTGAGGTTCAGGCCTTCAGGGAGTTCAAAGAAAGAGCAATAAGAATGTGTTGGTTTGCTGGTTATTGTAATGTGAGGAAGTTGGTCAAAAATCTTGTTTGTACGCTATATAATTGTTGCAATCCAGCGTGACCATAATTTTGTAACCTCACGTAATATCATTTTTCCATTTACAACTTGGATGATTGTTCTTAACTTTCTTAATAGCATATTCATATCTCCATGAAGGTAAAAAAGATAAAGAGAAATCATCGAAGCACTAAGTATTGTTGATCTATAAATATGTAATGCAACCCATGAAGTCTTGACTACTGACATAAGTTACAGGTCTAGAACTAAGCTTTCTGCTATGTTTGTGAATTCTGGTGATCTATAAACATGGCTGGCTTTAGATATTCCAGGATTCTTCATGAATTTATTCATGTTATTTGGAAAATTTCTATAGATAGGATAAACTTTAACCTTTGTTAATTTTGTCTTCTCCTGAAGGTTTTGGAAGCTCATTGTGTAGAATTGCGGCAAAGAGAGAGCTACCTTTGGGATTACGTCAGATATCCTGTTATGTATATATACATATGTATATATTTCTTTGTGTGTATGTATACACACAGAGAGACACACATATATAATGTATATATTAGCTTCTTTCCTTTCAAGTTGTACCAATGTGATAATCCATGATGACTAGGCTTTTGTGCGCCATTTTTTTGTTGATTGCTTTTTTCTTCCTTTTGGCCTTGTAAGCTTAACTTGCTTTTTACCTAGCTGCTGTTATTCTAAAACAGTTTATAAAGAAGCATTGGCAGGACGATGAGGAGGGTTTTGAGCATCCTGTTGTTTCAAGTGATGAAAAGGTCGCTTGTCCTGTTTCCCTTATTCTTTGGATCTGTTTCAGCTCCTTATTTTTTTTACCATTGTCTTATTACTTCTTTGAAATGCAAAATTTTAAGACATTTTGCAGTCTTTTAACATGTGGCTTTAACTTACTGTTAGTGTTATTAACTTTTTCCTCTTTAAAAGTCTAATTTATCGGTCAGTTTGTGCTGTTAAATGTTGAATAGTCAATACTAGAACAACTGATTAGTTGGTTATCATATGGCTAACTAGATTATCGTGATATATTCTCTAACTTTTGTTTAGAGGTAGCATGAACTTTCTTCATGAAGATGCTGTTATTTTAACAGACAAAGGCCTCAAGCATTTGCAGTGGAGGCCTTAGAAATTTTGTGGTTTTGATATCAATGGCTTTCTCCGCTATTATTTTATTGTATGTTAAAGTTTAAACAATTTTTGCTATTTTTTTGTATGGGAAGTTCGGGGTTTAGAATAAGAAGTATAGAGCAGTAAAAACAGCAATTTCCGTTATTTTGCACCGATTATACCCCCTTCTGATGTTGGAAGGAATAATAGTTGGGGAGGGCATAGAAGTTTTTTCTCTGACTGCACCCCCTTCTGATTCTTGTAGGGAATAATAATCGAGAGACAACTGTAGGCTTCTTAGGAATCCTTCAGGTTAATTGACCTATATAAATTTGCTTTTAATTCATTCTGAAAGGCATATATATATGCGCAATGTGGTTTTAACCTTTAAAAAAACTTGGCTTTTGTAACTGCTATTTTTAGTAGAAAGATAAAGATTGGCTGGATTAACCTTCATGACCATACGGTTTTCTTTTGTAGAACTAGAGGAATTGTGGTGATCAACATAATAACAACTTACAGTTGGTAACTGAAAAGATCAGATTTTAGATAGATTAAAGAAATAACAGTAGGATATTTCAACATTCTCATCTTGTTTATAAGTTATAGATTCAAAAAGGAAGAAACCTATAGCAAATTGAGCAAGAGAGAAGGCTCCTGCTTGAACCTAATTTTTTTGTACTATATTGATTTGGTAATAATCAGGATAGCAATAAATCAAGCTTCCTTCACGCAGCACCTACTCTATGAGGATCTAGATCCTATAGGTGTTTAGGGAAGCTCTGTTGTTTCACTTTCTCTATACAGATTCGTGGTGTGATTCTGTGTGTTTGTCAGGTAGCTATACGTGACCTGCTGTTGCCATTGCTCGATGATCCTCATAGAAAGATCTGCACAGCCATTGGTATGGCTGTGGCATCTATTGCCCATTACGATTGGCCAGAAGACTGGCCTGATCTTTTACCATCACTAATGAAGTGTATCACTGACCAAACAAACATGAATGCTGGTGAGTCATTTGTTTCACCTTATCATGCAGTTAACAGAT
>JAJOOR010010777.1:0-10124 GCA_036250505.1 Solanum acaule | reverse complement strand
ACTACTTAACAATTAACTCTCCTCTCTACTTTTAGTTATTTAACCTTTAGGTTTTACTTTTTAGTATTACTTATTTACTTTAGTTAGTTTATAATTGACTAATATTAGCTTTTGCACGATTGTAAATATCTGCAATTTGATTAACGTCAGGAATTCAAATTGTGTTTTTTTTTTTTTTTTAAAATAACGTAAGAACTTCATTTAGTTACCATAAGCATGGTCTCATTTGCTACTGTTTTGACTTTTGTCTATGATTTGGTTTTATTTGATTCTCTTTATTGCATAAAGGGGACCTCGTTTTATATATATTATGGTGATCGAAAACTAACCAAGTCTTTGTTGTGATGACCAAAATACAACAAGTTGGTCCTTGTTGTCCCGTTTGGAATGATTATTTCGATGTAAGCGTATCACGTCAAATTATTGGATAAGTCATATATTTGTTTTGAAAGCATTTTCTTATTGGTTAAACCGAAAACCGAACCGTTAAAGACCTAAAACCGATAACAAATATCTTATTGGTTTGGTTATCGGTTTAGCATATTTAAAAACCGAAAACCGATAAACCGAACCGATAATACTTATAACCGAACCGAACCGATCGATACACACCCCTAAGTCACCATGTAAGAGAGTGAGTTGTCAAATCATGAAGAAATAAAAGTTCAAGGATATATGACCTGATATTTTTAGCGATTACTGTGCTTCCATCTTCAGAACCAAGATGGCGTAGTACCACTTCCTCCAGACGACCATCACGGTGTTGATGCTGTAATAGGAGACCACAATGTCCATAATAAGCATCTTAAACAAAAATATCAAAATGTGAACAAAGACAAAAGATGGGAAATATAAAGGAGAAACATTGCTAACATGATGTAATATCACTATTCTTGAGCAAAAAAATGTCTAAATTTGATCACGAATCTCCTTTCATGAGAGAACTTATCCTGCAATTTGTCTGAAGGTGGATTGCATTTGATTTGCATGGAAACATCAAAAACTAAACTTTCCACTTCTTTGTTATTCAATATTACCAGTGGAAACTAAACCAAAAAACCAACAGACTTGGGATAAACTATCATCAAGACAGACTGGCAAAGTAAAGAAAATGTAGCTAGGCTGAAACTAATAAGCATGAATCTCACAAAACACTGATGTGTCATATGTTTTGAAGATCACATCATATTAATATCTTTGGACACATCAGATTCAAAATTCCAAACTTGAAAAAGTTAGACGCAGCAACCCAGACTTACAAAAGTTAACTACATCAATATCCTACTTTGAAATCATTCTATCAGAATTCTAACGCCTAGCAAAAAGGTTATTGCCTCAACAGACCAGAAGGAAGTTCTTAATGATTCGGGGAGATTGTTAAGAATTATAAAATCATTAAAATGGCAAGAGCCGTTTCCTTGTATGTATAGGAAAGGTTTAGAGTCACGATAATTATGCAAATAGACATAGGAATTACTGTGTTCACTTTCCTTCCTGTTTAAGGACCCAATATGCTCGAGGGATTGATCAAGCAATTCATTCTTAAATCTCTTATTTCTTTACATGATATCACATATTAATCAATATTCGATTGATTGGTCTGAGGTTATCGACAAAAAAGATTTGTCTAAGTCACTCGTTTTTTTGTCCAAGTTGCTTTTAGTTTTTTTTTTTTTTTTTTGAGAAGGTAACAACTTGTATTCTATTCCAAAACAAAAAACCAGAACCTGCCACAACAAATTACAGGTTCCTAATTACAATTGTGGAGAGTAGCAGGAAGATCTTTAATCCTATAGCAAAATTTACAAGGAACCTAAAACATCTGTAACGATCCTAGATCTACCATGTATTCCTGATTACACCAAAATAGAAATAAAACTAAGTAGTTCATCTTAATCTTCTGGATGGAATTACTCTTGTTTTGGAAGCATCTGAGATTTCTTACTTTCCACAAAGACCACCAGATGCAAGCCGGAATGATTTTCCATGTTTCTTTATGCCAAATAATGCTTGCATAACTGCTCCATATCTTCAGAGTCTGCGTAAGTTTCCTAGGCATAACCCATTTGATGCCCTTCAGATTGATAAAAACATTCCACAAAATGTTGGCTATTCTACGGTGAAGGAAGAGATGGTTGACAGTCTCTACTTCTTCTTCACCACATAGAAGGCACCTAGGACTCAGTCTTTTCATAAGATTTTCCTGGGTCAAAAGTGCCTGCTTAGCAAGGAGCCAAATAAAACAAGTCACTTTGTAGGAGATTTTAGTTTTCCATATCAGCTTCCACGGCCACCCATTCCTCTGACTGTTACAAGGATTAAACTTTTTTACGCTCTTCTAACACTGAAATTGTCCTGATTGTGATCCTGCCATCCCAAACTATCTTGTGCATCAATAATTTCTTTGAACTGCCCCAAGACCTTGTAAAACTCCACCAACCTTTGGATTTCTCAGTCATTTAGAGGTCTTCTAAAACTCAGATTCCACCCTTGGTTTGACCACATCTCTACCACAGTGGCCCTTTACTAGGGTGAAAATATCCGAGGACAGGTTTTTAAAGATCCTTATTCTAGTCATCTATCTTCCCAAAAAGAGGTTTTCCTACCATTACCCAATTTAATACTGCAGTTTCCTCTGAGGTTTGGCCAATGGTTTTTGATGGCTCTCAAATGGCTTGATCCGTAAGTGCTAGCGACCATTTTAGTTATCCAGAGATCCTCCATTTCATATTTGGCCTGTATTACATCTTTCCACAGAGCTTGCTCACTGGAAGCAAATCTCCATAGCCACTTCATCATAAGGCACTGGTTTTGAATTTTTAAATTCCTTATCCCCAACTCCCCTGCATGTGTACTCTCAATCAGAGTATCACACTTAACCAAGTGGAATTTCTTGGTTTCACTATTTCCTTCCCACAGGAAGTTCCTCCTCTAAGCATCAAGCCTGTCAATAACACCATCAGGAATAGGGAAAAGCGACATCATATAGGTAGGCATAGAGTCCAAAACACTGTTGATGAGTATTAATCTTCATGCTAAAGAAAGGTACAAGCTCTTCCAATTCGCCAACCTTTTTTCACATTTTTCAATCACCCCATTCCAAATGCCTATAGATTTGCTTTTGGCTCCCAAGGGCATCCCCAAGTATATAGTTGGTCTAACTCACTTCATTTTTTCTATGTGAGTTTCGAAAATAACCCCATTCATAGGTCCAAGATCTGCACCTATGAATTGAAAGGTTTGAATGATCAAATGACCTTTGACACGTTACACCTGGTTGATGGGATGGAGTTAACGCTAGGTTGGAGCTTTGGAGACAAACCATAGAATCTAAACAATTCAAGTTGAGCCGGAGTGCAAGTTCAGTGATGCCTCATATGAGGTAGGCGTGGAAGTAAGGCTTGATACACAGGTCATCCCAAGAGAGTCATTTTCAAGTATCATAGGTCTTTAATCCAAGGTAATAGGGAGATTGACGATGATGTCACACATCGTATTGGTGCGGTTGGATAAAATGGAGCCTCGCCTCGAGAATCTTGTGTGATAAAAAGGCCACCAAAACTTAAGGTAAGTTCTACGGAGTGATGGTTAGACGACCTACTTTGTTGATAAAGTGTTTGTCAATCAAGAATTCTCATGTTCAGGAGATGCAAGTTGCAAAAATGAGGATGTTAAGATTGATGTATAGGCATACTAGAAGAGAAAAGATCAAGAATGAGGATATCAGGAAAAGGTGGAAGTGGCCTTCGTAGTGGACAAGATGCCGGAAGTGAGTTTGAGATGGTTTGGGAATGTGAAGAGAAGAGGTGTAGATGCCCAGTGAGGAGGTGCGAGAGGTTGGATATAGTGGGGTATGAGGAGAGTTAAAGGTAGGCTGAAGAAGTATTGGGGAGAGATAATTAGGCAGAACATGGCGCAGGTTCATCTTACAAAGGACATGACCTTAGATAGGAGCGTATGGAGGTCGCTGATGGTAGAAAATTAGTCGGTAGTTGAGCTTTGTCCCATTTTTCAGCATTATTAAGCTTGGTGGGATTCTAGAAGCACCATGTATGGTGTAGTATTAGCCTTGTACATGACTACATGTAGTTTCTTACTTTTGATAGTTGTCACCATCTTGTCTTTAGTGTTTCAGTTACTACGGTATTTTGTTGTTATTGTTCTTTCTATGGTTGATCCTGCTTTCCGTATTAATTGACTTGTTTTCTCTACGGTCATATTTCCTTTTTCATTTTGATTTGAAGCACTTGAGCCAAAGGTCTTTCAAAAAGAACCTCTCCACGTCCATGAGGTAGGAATGAGGTTTGCGTACACTTTACCCTCCCTAGACCACACTTGTGGATTACATTGGGTATGTTGTTGTCATTTGTATTAGAGCCAAGGACTTTAGCCCCTACTCTGACAACTCCTTCTTTCTTCTCCTCTAATTCTTTTTCTGCTCAAGAAACCAACAAAAAAAAAGGAAATTGGCTGAACGAGGATGAGATATCAATTCTCAGTTTTCGGCTAAGATCCAAAGGTCAATTTTAACAAAATTAGCTCACCCATCCTCCCGCGGTCTCAAGAAACACACCACCGACAGACGCACGTGAGGTTCAACATGCCCCTAGACACTCTCACCACCATCTTACGCACCAATACGTGAAGCTTCTCCAGCTTTCGATCGAAAAACACTTCAAGCTCACTTGGCTACTCTACACCACCCTATCACCTCTGTTCCGACAAAGCCTTATTGATCCATTGAAAATTTGGAGCAGTTTCTCGATTTCTTTGTTCTTATGAAGTTTGAGTTTCTCTGGTTCTTTATTTTGTTACATCCCCTTATTTTTGTTTAAGAGATACGAAAAAACATAGTTGAAAAGTAGGTTCAAGTTGTTGAAAATCATCTTTCGTGAAACCTTTGATTACATTTACACCTATTATTACTATTTCAAAATTAGAAGGTCGTATTCCCTCTGTTTTAACTTGTGTGTCTTACTTTCCTTTTTGGTTTGTCTCAAGAAGAATGTCATTTTCTATATTTAGTAACCCTTTGATTTCAACATCTTCAAAAAGACATTTTGGTACATTATACACATCTCTAGTTCAAGTATACAAGATTCAATAGTCTTCCATACTTTCTCAAACTCCACATCGTTTGAGAATTCTTTTGAATAAATTGGAGTCGCTTAAGGGATTTCAGACACGGTAAAGTTGTGGAAGGTTAAGCTTGGCTTGGACCGAGGAAAGTTAAGACTTTGAAATCAATGGGAAAAAGTTTCCCAAGCTAGAACTGGTTAGTGGGGTATAGTATATGTGAAGTGATGTGCATATATGCAGATACTAGATAATATATGGTTAATGTTGTTTCTACTTGAATGTGTATGACTTTCTATAACTGAGCTATGATATTTGTACATACGGTATGCTAGTATAATATTATATGCATTTGTTACATGCTAGTATAACACTAAAGAATTCATGTATGTTGATTTACATGGGTTTTTAATAGATAAACATATATGTTTCACAGCTAGTTTTGCAGTGTAGAGCGAGTTCCTCCACAACCACGACAGATGATGATATGACGTGAGCATAAATGAAAAAAGTGGGAATTCAGATAGCCGGCCCAACTTGTTTGGGACTAAGGTGTGATTGTTGTTATAGAAGTATATTTTTGTTGCTTCACATACAATGATGTAATTTACGTAAAAAAGATCTATTCCACGGCAATAAACCATTGTCGCTAATTGAAAAAATAAAATTCTAAAGATAGTCAGGCATCTTAACACTTCTTACCTTGTAGAAACAGCTAGTCCCAAATGGACAAGTCCCATTCCCAAAGTCAAAGTGCTTGCAGTCGATAGATCTGAAAACAAGAATTAAAAAGGAATTACTTCTAAAAATGGCACTTCAGAGAATCTTTTGCTTTCTGTTCAGTTTTCCCACTGAGAGAAACTGGGGCATGGAAGCATCCTAGTTAAAAACTTTACAAGCATAAATATACTCCATCTCAATTTAAAATTGGCCACATCACATCAATGTGACAAATATAACTACTATCCCGTATTACAAGACAGCTACTGCCTTGCTAGATTTTTAAGTTTACCCTTTGAATGTTCATGTGTATCATTCTGAAAGCTTGAACATCAAAATAGAAGCAATCTTTCATGATATGAAAATTAAGGATCATAGTTACTACTTTGGAGAGTAATCAAGGAAAATGTTACTATAAAAGAGGTTTGGCTCTCGGGAGAGGGAATTCACTAATCCAGTCACAAGGAAAAAGATATGTTGAATCCCGTTTTATGTAGATTACTAAATCCAAGTAACGCAAGTTACCTTTGAGGGTGTTTTACTACCAAAGATCATGCTCTAGTGGCCTTCTTTGATTCCTGTGGTTAGCAACAGGCGATAGCATGACTTCCAGAAATATCTCTTATCCTGTGATGATACCTTGTGTCAAAAACTCTGGCTCTAGCATCAACTCCTTACTAGTGCCAACTTACCAAGAAGTGAATGCCCTCCGCAGTTCCTACTCTTTAAGTTCAATCAGGTTCCCAGGATATAAAGACCATTTGTTGAGAATCCACTAGTTTTTCTATCACTTTTTTTAGTTTTCTAATATTTTAAATTCTAATTGTTGCTGTCAAAGGGTCACCAGGGGTTTGCTACAGCCTTGAAGCCGGATGTAAAATAGGCTGAGCAACCTGGTATTTTATGCAAGCCCAACTAGGGGTATTTTATGCCCAACTCAAAAATCAGACAGAAAAAATATGGCATTTTATCCAAGCTTCACATTGAAAAGGCATATGATCATGCCAACTAGGGGTTCTTGCTTGATATTCTATAAGGGATGGCATTTGGACTCAAATGGATCTATTGGATTCAACAATGCATTTCAACAGTATGTTATCTGTCCTTACAAATGGTTTGCCTGCTGGTTTTTTCAAGGCTCAAAGAGGGCTAAGACTAGGTGATCCATTGTTTCCCTTTTTGTTCATATTGGCTACAGAAGACATTAACAACATGGTGAAAACAGCAAAGTACAATGGCTGGATTAATGGAATTTAAATGGCTAGGAGTGACAACAGCAACAAGGCGATCACACATTTATGACCTAAGTTTCTCGGACTCTTCACTTTTGGTGCCACACCCGTGTCGACACGACATGGGTGTGGGTGTGGAATCCGTGTCCGATTTGGTAAACAGATTTTGGGACCAAAATCGATGGGGAAAGTCTGGACAATTTTAATATTCCCATAATCAATACAAAAAGCTAAGGTGAAATTGAAGAAAATGGAATACCTTTTATATAGAAATTTCTGTGTCACTCCTTTTCCTTTAATCTCCTTCCAAGATTCACCTCAAGTTCTCCACATAATATCTAATAATTTAGGTTTCATAACTCTATTTTTAAATATTTTAATTATTTTTAGGCGAATCTCCACACCCGTATACATAGATGGATCCATATCCCCAAATCTTAAAAATTAGATCCCGAAGGATTCGACCTCTAGATCCGCACCCATATCGGACACCCACACCTGAGCAACTTAGCAGATGACACCCTTATCTTCTATGCTGCAAATGTAAAACAACTTATGAACCTGAGGGTGATTTTGGTTCTCTTTGAACGTGTTTCAGGTCTTCCCATCAATTGGAGGAAGAGCTCCTTCTTCCCAAATAATGAGGTTACTGATATGGAGTTCCTAGCATCAATGTTGGGAAGGAGAAGTTGGGTCCCTGCCCACTGTATATCATGGTATGCCTTAAGGGGAAAAATCCAAAATTTGGAATGGTGTTATTGCGAAGTGTGAGAAGAAAATAACTAGGTGGAAGTTTGAGGACCATTTTCATTATTTTTGAAGTTGTGTCAGGCCTTCATATAAACTGGGGGAAAAGCTACATCTATCCAATTAATGAAGTGGTACAAATTGAGGAGCTAGCCAATACACTAGGGGGGCAAATAGGGGAGCTACCCGCCATCTACTTGGGCATGCCATTAGGTGCAAAAAGTAAGTCAATAAGCATTTGGAGTGGAGTGATAGAGAAGTGTGAGAGAAAATTAGCAAACTGGAAAAGCCAATACTTATCCCGGGGGGAAGACTTACTATGATCAACAGTGTGTTGGATGCCTTACCAACTTACATGATGTCTGTTTTCCCAGCACCAGCTGGTGTAATCAACAGAATAGAGGTACTCAGAAGAACTTTCTTTTGGCAAGGAAATGAAGATAAGAGGAAGTATCATCTTGTCAAATGGGAAGAAATGAACATAAGCAAGAAGATAGGGGGTGTGGGCATCAGAAACATGAAGTTTCAGAACCAAAGCCTTATGATGAAGTGGTTATGGAAGTTTGCATCTGCTGAGAACTCATTGTGGATGGAAGTGACTGCTGCAAAATATGGAATGAGGGATAAGTGGATGACAACAAAGGTGACCTCTCCCTATGGGATTCATCAGTGATCTATGGGATTTGGTGCTAGAAAGATCATATTGTAAGGTGGGAAATGGCAGAAAGGTGGCTTTCTGGATGGACAAATGGTGTGGACAGGTCCCATTGCACTTCAGGAGGAATTTAAATGATTGGGAGATGTGCAGAATAGCAGAGTTTTTGGTTACCCTAGCACAATTTAGTAACCTGTCTAAGGAAGAGGACTCACTGGTATGGAATGTGGGGAGCAAAGGGTGTTTCACAGTAAATTCAGCATATGAAGATCTCAACACAGTTGGCATTGAGGAAGTAGAATGGCCTTGGAAGATGATATGGAAAACCAAGATACCCTATAAAGTAAATTGTTTTACTTGGCTGTTAGCTAAGGAGACAGTTTTGACACATGAGAACCTGAACAAAAGAGGCGTTCACCTGTGTTCCAGGTGCTTTTTGTGTGAAGAGCAAGGAGAGACAGTCAACCATCTCTTCTTACACTGCAAGTGGACAACCCAGCTGTGGCAAATGTTCACCAATATGAGAGAGATTAAATGGGTGAAACCAGGAAGGATCAAAGAGGTTTTGAAGTGCTGGAATAGAGATGGAAATGCAGGAAGAAAGGAGGAGAGATGGAAGATTGTCCCATCATGTATATGGTGGACAGTATGGCTAGAGAGGAACCAGAGATGTTATGAAGGAAAGCAGAGCAACATAAAAAGAGTATTATTTTTGGTGTAAACAAGTAGTCCTAGATAGCTCAGAAGTAATCAGCACAACTATAGATTGGCTGTAACTTGGTAGGTATAGGATCCTATGTAATTACAACACTTTTGGAGGGGAACTACACTTTTGAGGTAGTATACTTGTGGATAAATATAGACTAACTGTTACATTTCTCAAAAAAAAAAAAAATATTTGTCACTGGGAGGAAGAGTCATACTTATCAACTCTGTGTTAGATGCCCTCCTCACTTACATAATATATTTGTTTCCAATTTCCATTGGAGTTATTAAAAGACTAGACATCATTAGAACATCCTTTTGTGGCAAGGAAATAAGGAGAAGATAGGTTTTCATTTCAGTGAGCAAGAAGAAGGGAGGACTATCAGGGACCTAGAGTTTTAGAACAAGGCTTTAAAAATTAAATGGCCTTGAAAATACACACAAGAAGATCATATATTATGAGGAAGAGCCATCAAAACAGAATATGACGAAGAGGACAGGTGGATGACCAATGAGGTCAATACCCCTTCTGAGGTCAGTTTGTAGAGATCTATCAAGGCCCAATGGCCTGATTTGAAGAACAACTCTTCCATTAAAGTTGCAGATGGTAGTAAAACTGTGTTTTGGAAGGATGTATGGCCTGGAACAGAAAGCCTCCAAGACAGATTTTGTGACATTTTCAACCTAGTACATCACCAACATAAAATAGTGGAGAACAGTGGTCAAACCAGGGATGGGATATTACCTTCAGAAGAATGCCTAATGACTGGGAGCTGAATAGGTTGACTAAATTTAACAATCTTTTGGGATGTTTTGTTGGCTTACAGGAAGGGGTAAATAGAATTTGGTGGAATGGGCACAGCAGTGGTGCATACAAAGTTAATGTAGCCAATAAAGCTTTGAACCAAACAAATCATTATATTGAAGAATGGTCCTGGAAGCACATATGGAAGAAGATAACATATTAAGTTTCTAGTTTTGTTTGGAGT
>JAJOOR010010776.1:0-15528 GCA_036250505.1 Solanum acaule | reverse complement strand
ATATTAATTCATGTGTAGATGGTATCTGAATAGAAGATAACATATGGTATTATATATCATCAAATACTTAAACAGAAAAAAATTATCCAAAAGTTAAACAGAAAAAAATTATCCAAAAGTTAAAAAAAAATATATGTAATTCTTAAAAAGTAGAAGTTGCAATGAACTATTTCAAATTTCTTGTTGGTGGTCTTGGTGTAGGATAATTGGTGGTATCCGGAACATGTTTTTTTGCTATGCGAGGTCCACCAAATTTGCTAGCAACCGTACCAGTAGTGATCGCGCCATCCTCATTCTTTGTTTTTCCATAATGCCACAGGATTGTGGCATACCTTTCACGATGGTACTTTGCATCGATTTCAACAGCTCCCATGTCAAAAACAACATTGCTGATAATTCATATGTTTATACACAATTAAGATACAATAACATTAATGTTAATACATAGTTCATACCATTTTATAGTCAAATTCATAAACATTTTTTTCATAATTCATACAAAATACATCACATAAATTTTATAGTCAAATCCATAAATATTTTTTTCAGATTTGGAACAAATTTCACACAAACAACTGTTTTGAAAATAATAATAAGAATAATGTGATATAAAAAAATAACTATTTTGAGTAATGTGAAAATAAATTAAATAAAGTACTTACCCTTATAACTTTTTTGGGGTTTTTGTATTTTGGTAATTCTGATTCCTTCTTCTTTATTTTTCTTCTTGTAGATGGTTTTGATGTTTGAGCAACTTCAACATTTGTTGATTTTTTTGGTTTTTTTCTTTTTTGTTTGACTAACAAAATCCGAATCTGAATCTGAATCTGAATCAGGAGGGGTTTCAACAAGTGTTTTCCCTTTCCTCTTCTTCCCCTTTTGATTTGCCGGAATCACACTTTCCTTTGCTTCATTATTTTTATCTTTTTGATTCTTCGATCAAGAGGAACCACCGGTCGCCGGAATTTCAACAGTTTTAGGCGGGGGTGTTTGGGATAATATATTGAACGATGGAGCATGAACATCATCAATTGAAGTTCCATCAAATCTGGGACTCTTTCGAGGAATTTCAATGGGTTTCTTAAACATGATGATGAATAATCGTGGGGGAGGGGGGTGGACTATTTTGAAGTTAGACTTGATGAGAAACAATGGTGAAAGTGGGATAGTGGGTTGTGGCGTCTAGGAGTGAATAAGCGTGGGGGAGGGGGGTGGGATTGACGAATGGGGATGGTAACGGTAAACAAGGAAAGAAAACGTGTATGGAGAAAATCCCTAAAATTGGGTAACTGAAAATTTTAGTTCTAAAAAAAGGAAGTGAAATCAAATTAATTACCTATTATTAATTAATAATAAAAACCTTTAAATAGATTAATAATTTATTAAATAAATATAATTTGATTTTTTAAATAAAATTTAATTTAATTGATATGTCATAACCCGTAAATAATCTGTTACAAGCAAGAATTTTTTAAAAGTGGATTTAAAACCCATAATATTTACTCTTAAATGTGTATATGGGGTGATTTTTCCGGCATAAAATTGGATTTAAGGCTTAGCTATAGGAGTCTAGATTACAGTCAATTCGAAAACTAAAATATAACCAAATTTAGTTAATTAGGATAGATTCGGCTAGCAATAGAATAAAATGAATTGATATTAATTAGTTAAATGGCTTCTTAATTTTAACGACATAAGATAATTAATTTAATTATAAAATAATTAATTTAGCTACAAATTAATTAACTCGGAATCTAAACCAAATTAAATTAACAAAATATTTAACTTAAAAAAAAAGAAATATTTTGAGACGACATTCAAATATTTATAAAATATACTAATTACATATATAATTATATGATATATATTTACTACTTAGAAATTATAAAAAACGATTGAAATTACTTAAAATAACCTTGAAAAATATTTGAATTTTAGAAAGCTAATTATTCCAAATCGTTTAAAAATTAAGAAGCTCAAAAAACTAATTCGTATTGTGGAGAGTCAAAATTGGGTGTCAACATAAGAAAATAAAGAAGACTTTTCAATCTTGTCGTCCTAAATTAAAGTTATATAAAAAAATATCAAAATGTCATTTAATCTAGTGGTCTTGAACATGTTACGTGGAAAACTGAAATTAAAATTTTGCCAAAAAAAGAAATGCGTCTTTCTTTTTCAAACAGACTAATAAGGAAACTAGATCATTCTTTTTTAAACGGAAACAGTAAGATATTAAGCTTCATATTCTTCTTGGAATAAATCTCTTACCCAAGAAAGATTATATAGTTACATAGATTGCAACTTTATTTAGGAGTAAAATATTATTATTCCATATTTAATGACATATAATATGGCCTAAGAGAATTTCTTTCGAAGTTCTGCAATCTCCCTCTTATTCAGCTGGAAGCCTAGGGCAAGAATGTCGTCCACAATAAGCTGTTGTGAAGCAAAGCTTGAACTAGGAATCGTGACAATTCCAGAATTTTGACTGTTGAAATTGCCAAACACAACAGCTTTTGTGTCTCCCACATTATACTGGAAGTGAATAAGACCTCTTGGGAACACAAACACATCTCCAGGATACAAGATTTTGGAGAAGAGACGGCTATAAAAGAAGTTTGCAGGATCAGGGACAAGAAATGCTACATACAGAGTTCCCTCCAGGACAGTTATCAGCTCAGTAGCTCGAGGGTGCGTGTGCAGTGGTGCATGACCTTGAGGTTCGAATTCAATACGACAAATAGACATACCAAGAGTGTTGAGTCCAGGCATGTCTTGTACACCCACGAAAGTTGCACCAATACCATAATTGGGGTATACAACTTTACTTACATTAAGACTTGGAAAATAGAAATCATTTGGTGTTGCAAGCTTTGGGTCTTTGCAAATGTTTCCATTAACAAAAACTGCACAAGTAAAATAAAGTGAAGCTAAGTAACATATTCAGATAACAAAAACTATGCCTCATTCCGAAACAAATAAATAATATAGAAGGAGGATTTACCTGAAGCCTGAGAATCGCTAACAGCAACACATATGTCCTGTAGAGGGTTATTATCATAAGCATAAGCAGGGGAATTACAAATGAAAGCAGCAGTAATGACTAAAGTTGTTATGAACCACCACATCCTCATTGTTATGCTTTGGATTTGTTATGATTTTTGTTTTGCAATCAACCACAAAGGTGTGACTATTTATAGTTGAAATATACGAGAAAAATATTACTCCCTCCGTCCCATTTTATGTGGCAATATTTGACCGGACACGAAGTTTAAGAAATAAATGAAAACTTTGAAATGTTTACCAAATTGCCTCTTCAAAAAATAGTCATAGTAAAAAGGGAAAATTGTACATAATGGCAAACTATTAATTCAAATTAAATGGTATAACCACACTTTGATTTAATTGTGTCCTGTAGCAAACTATTTGCCAGCGCCTCTCTCCCTCAAACTCTCGCTCGCCACTCTCCTCTCTCGCTCACTCCCTCTGTGCTTGCCTCTCTCGCTTTATACAACAGATTTGTATAAATTGCGTTTCTGTTTGTATAAAGCGAGAGAAAATTGTATATACACATGCAAAAACATATATATTCGTCCTATACACTTATAATTATACAATAAAAATATTCCCTTGCCCAGTTCTCTTTTGCCTTTCTCTCTTTCTCGTTTTATACAACATAATTGTATAAATTACGTTTCTGTTTGTATAAAGCGCGAGAAAATTGCATATACACATGCGAATACATATATATTCGTCATATACAGTACTTATAATTATACAATAAAAATATTCCCCTGCCCAGTTTTATGTTTGTATAATGTATAATTTATGTTTGTATAAAGCGAAAGAGAGAGTGATTTTTGATATACAAATATTTTTGTCAACAATTTATACATACGAGAGGTTAACAACAATTTATACAAATGGCTTGCCAGCGAAATTATACAAATCTGAAGAAGAGCCAACGAATTATACAATTGCTTCTTTTTGTATAAATGTATAGCGAAATAGACAGCTATCAATTGTATATGTATAGCGAATTATACATATATATGTTTGCTATGAAGCGCAATTATGCAAACTTTGCTATAGCATACAAATATGTTTTTTTTGTTTGCTATATGTGAAAGTTGCTCTATTAAAAAGTAGACTCACTTTCTCTCTCCTCATATATGTATTGGAATACTATCTTTAAAATTAAGTGGGACCAACAAAGATAAAAGAGGAATTGTACACCATATAAGAAAATGTGACATTTTTTTTGGGACTGACCAAAAAGGAAATGGTGCCACATAAAATGGGACGGAGGGAGTATGTATTGAAAATTCTGCATCGACATTATTTGATAGGGCTAGTATAGAGTTAGACTGTTAAAGTTCCCTACTATGTTGCTCGGACTCTTCAAAAATGCCAACGGGTGCGTGTCGAATTCGCCAAAAGTAGTGTATTTTTGAAGAATCCGAGACGGGTGCGGCATCAAAAGTGAAGAGTCCGCACGGTTCCCTATGAACCAATTATATGGTGCCACAAAATCATGAAGAGATTGACACGTTAGTCCAATAGGAAGAAAGGTAATTTTAGGCGAGAAATAATAAGTTAGGTTTTGACTATTGAGGGATTAATAAATAGACGAAATCGTAAATTAAAAGATATTGCAATAGGTTTGGTACAATTCTGACCATTCATCGTAAAATAAACCAAAGTTGAGTACTTTGCTCTATCTTAGCATATTTTCTCCCAACTCATCAATCGTTGTGTCACCCAAATGAAATCATTTCTCTTCCAAATCTAGTTGTAGATTTTGGCAAAAAACATGAACCCCATGAGTTCATCGCCATACTTAATAACTATTATTGAGATAATTTAATAGTGGATTTTAGAATTGGTTAGCAACACTATGTAATATAATCTTGTAAAAAATTACAATGGATAAACTTGCAACTTAAGTGTTAAATTATAGAATGTAGCAAGTTGACTCAAAATGAAAAATAGAAGAGGGAGCAATGAATCTTAAAGTTGAAAAATGACTAAAAGGGAGGTAGCTAGTAAAAAAAAAAAGAGATGATTCCATTAATTGTCAAGTGATATTTTGTAATTTTTCAATATATATAGGCACAAATTAAGATTTAAAATAGAGATAAGTTTTTTAAAGGATTGTGAAAATAGCTCCCAAATTTTATCATCGAATCATTTTTTGATAGGGTTAAATTAAGAGTTCCACAGGGACCAATTATGCGGCATCACGAAACTATGATGTAGGAGATACACAGATTTTTTCTTCTGCAAGAAGGGTAATTTTAGTCTAGTAAATAATAGGTTAGGTTTTGAGAGATCAATAAATAGATGAAACTTAAAAGTAAAACATAATGAATAGATTAGGTACAATTTTTACTATTCTTGTAAAATAAACTTGAAGTTCAGTACTTTGCACTATATTGGAATATAATTTACCTTTTAGTTATATATAATCTCATTATACCATACCACCTCATCGATTCTCGTGTCACCCTAATGAGAATCGTCTTCCCGCTAAATACTCTCGTAGATTTTGGCAAAGTCCTTAAATCCCATGAATTAATTTGTTGTTTAAAAATCAAATTTTGTCACAAAGGATTTTTGGGATGAAAATAAATTTGTCAATCAGTCACCTCCATTTTGAAACACTCTGTACTGCATAAAACGTGTTCAAAATTGTGTTAGGGTCATGAACTTTATGATAAATTAACCATCAAACTCGTCATGACTGG
This sequence comes from Solanum acaule, assembly GCA_036250505.1. NCBI lineage: Eukaryota > Viridiplantae > Streptophyta > Magnoliopsida > Solanales > Solanaceae > Solanum > Solanum acaule. The sequence continues at coordinate 9,781 of JAJOOR010010776.1, read as the reverse complement.
TCGTGGCCAAGTTTTTGCAATATTTAGGTTAATTTTGGTCAATTTCCACCAAGTAGGCTGTTCTTATAATTTTTAAGAATAATACATAAATATGTCATTTAACAATGTTTTTATAATTTAAATGTGTACGTAGTCTATGTACCATGGAACAATTTAATTTAAGCTTGATAGATAGGGAAGAGATAATTAGCTTTTTCATAAAGCTATCATTTCCTCTGAGCGCTTCTGCTTCAACAATGAATATTACATTTGAAGTTATGTTCGTAATAACAATGTTTGATTAGTCTATCTGTTTTATTTTCAATTTTATTAACCTTACGAGAAGAGAAACTACATGCAACTTTCATCTGGAAAAAAAAAAAAAACTGAACGTACCAGTGGACGTTATGGACATCTATATAGGGGAAATGTCAGCTTCCATGAATGAATTATAAGTTCACAACAAACAATATTTATTAGAGAATCAGAAAACACAGGATCACATTTCTAACGACATATATATCTGAATTTTGACTTTAATAAGGCTTAATTTTTAGTAAAAAATATCTGAAGTTGAATTATTAAACCACTATTTCAATGAAATTGTTGGAAGTTGACTTAGGTAATCAGGCATTTATATATATTCATATTTACTAGCGTGTCTTAACCTCATCAGTTTAATGGCCACCTCACTAATTTGGTACATCATGCATTCTATTTCATTAACTTAAACTTCTTTCCTTTTGTGTCGATCGGTTAGTGTTGGTTTTAATTTTTCTCTTCTACACTGTTTTCTTCCGATTTTTTATCATTCTCTATTTTCGGTTTTATGTTTCATATTCAATCGATATATAAACACAAGAGATATCATATTCCTAATCAAAACCTCAATTGTGATGGTTTATATTTCTTTTTTATTTACAGAGTAATCATTTTAGCTTAAAATATTGGAGAAATCTGCCACTGGGTTAAGGAACTTTGTCTAGAATGTATTTTTTGATCCATATATATATATTTCAAATTTCTAAATTTGTCTTCGTTGCTTTCGCTGTGTGATTTATTTTATTCAGTGCTGCTAATAAGTTTAATTTTTTACTGTTCTTGATTCCCATTTTCCTAAAAATGCACCATGGCTAACGGGATTTTCGTGGTATCTGTTTTTGTTTGATAATATGATTAAATCATCATAATTTTTTTTACTTTTCTTATTTTCTTCCTTCTCTTCCTGCTTAAGTATGGTCCTCTTCTTTAAATATAAAAAAAAAAAGATGATAAATCATAGTGGTAATTTGTAGTACTTTTACAACTATATATCATCAAGATCTATTATCTCTAGAACACCCAATAGAGGATCATATTCAACCTTCTATTTTTTCATATCCAGCATGACATGTCTCAAAAATCAAGAGAAGTTTGCAAATTACTTTTGATAGTTACTATACCTACTAACTATATTAATGCAGGTGCACATGAACAACAACAATTTCTTCATGGAATTATTTATTTCTTTTGTATATGTATGTCTCTTGTATTTATTTTTGTTTTGATTTAACTGTTAGGTTTTACTTACTTTTCATACTTCATGTTCATCCGTCATCAATGCACAAAATGTTTAATCATAGTATATACACAAAATATCTAATGGTAGTATATATAGATGAATTTAAGGCTATCTTACATGTATTGGACTCCTTGTAACTTGTAAGAAGATTAAACTTTTATTTTGGTTCATGAATTGTAGAGACCTTATAATGTAACATCTTATTTTGATCACAATGTGTGATGAAATGCCTGGACGGTGAATTTTTATACTCACATGGTCGGTGTAAGCATTAGTTTTCTTTTATATTCACTTTTTCATTCTATACGTAATGTGATTATTTGATTGTTATATATTGTGTCTACATAGTAGTATATAATTTTAAACCAGTACAGTGTACATTATATAAGAAAGATTTTCTAATATATGTACACTTTTACTTATTCACACACACATATATATATATATATATTATAGGTATAGGTATGTGAAAAAGAAAAAAGAAGATATTGGGGATTTCCACATGGTCCATGAGGATGGCATCCGATCCAAGGCGTAGGTGGTCCTCTCCCTCTCTATGATAGACTGTCTGCTTCAAGCAACCAGCCAATCCTGAGAAGGAATCTTATGAAAGTAGCTAGTCCCTTAGCAGCTTATCAAGGCCCAGATTCGACTTAATTAATTAGTACGGATTCATTTATGTGTAGTGACAGCAAGTCAATAATCCAAATCCTGTTTAATGAATATACTAGCCTATACGAAAATGCTAGTTGACGTCTACGTCCTTGCATGTGTCTTATTAACAAACCATTTGCAAATATTTTTATTAGTTTTAGTTACGAGTGTGGATATATATAAGATATATACGAACCGCAAAAAAATTCTTCAGTGAAATTACTTGCGGCCAATTTTTGCAATTTTATGCGTCAAAACCAACTACTCACAACCCCATAGCTTATCCAACCTCTATTTTGATATAAACTCATGAAAACTTAAGGATTTTGATGCCCATTCATATTTGGACATTCTTAAATGCGAATATCCTTAAATTTTTTGCCCTAAATTCAAATTTTAGTGTTTTAAGCTACCATAACGATGATCTAACATCTTAGACTCACAAATAGCAAGTAAAGTTAGTATGTGCTTATCTCGATCAAATAGTTTGAATCAATTTTGAGAGAGTTGTGAGGGAGACAAAAATACTATCAGGAAGTGAGGGAGATGACAGGGGGATATAGTGAGCAATGGATAGAAGGTCTCGAAGCCTTCTGGGTTAAAGTTGAATTTACTGATCGTAATTTCTATTTCTATTAAAAATATATTGCAATGGCAACCTTATGAATTAATGAAGAAAATTACAAGGTCCAATATTTCGTCTCAAGTTAGTAAACATCTAATATGACTTCACTATTAATACAGTGACACTACACTGCTCACAAATTTATCCATCAATCCAACATTCAAAGAAAAAGAAAATATTCAATTTTCGATCAAGGAAAAAACATATATGGTGTAATTAAATTAAGACGGTGGAGCACTTCTTAGCGTAAAAGTGTGTTGTGGCTTTAGGGATCATTTGGTATACAGAATGGAATATGTAATAGGAATATTCTATGAATTAAGATATATCATGTGATAAGTTTATTCCACCAACTCTACTCGTGCCATACATGATTAGGTAATATCTTAAATCAAACCTGTAATAAAATTAATCTCAAATTTTATCATCAGAATATTATCCATATTCCAGATCCAATTAAACTAAAACAATGGAATACTTCTTAACTTAAGTCATTTTGATACGTTGAATAGTAGTCCCACCATTTATGAAAATTCCTCCCCAAAATATCACTATCCAAACTCCATAAAGTCATAATATAGGACCACTAGCCCATGATAGGGTAAAGAGATTGGCCCATGTATTGTAGAGGCCCAAATTCAAATATTACTTCACCACAAATTATAAAGGGTAAATTACATAAATCACATACTTTTAATGCAAAGTTACAATCTATTCCTTAAAAGTTTATAATTACATAAATTCCTCAAACGGATACAATAATATAAGCGCTGATACATTAATCTGATGTGCGTGATACATTAATCGTTAAGTAAGATACATTACATTTTATACATGATACACTAATCTGATGCGTGAGATACACTAATCTGATGATATATATACAATTTTCTCTCACTTTATACAAACACAAACGCATTTTATACATTTGTGTTTGTATAAAAGCGAGAGAGGTGAGCGAGACTGCCCAGCGAGAACGAGAGTGGCGAGCGAGATTCACCAGGGAGAGAGGCGAAATAGCAACAGTTTGATATGGGGTACAATTAAATCAAACTATATTTATAGCATTTAATTTGAATTAATAGTTTGCTATTATATACAATTTTCCGTATAACAAAATATGTACTCTATTTGTTATTTAGAATTATATTATAGTTAAAAATAATTACAATGTGCATTTATACTTTTATTTTAATAGCCATTTTCTAGTTACATAGTACTTTTCCCAATTAGCCGTGTAATACAACATATTTTAAGATCCTGTACTATCAAATTTTTCTTCACCTATTTCAGTTATTGTTAGGATTATCGAATAGGACCTTATCAAGAGATATACTTTTACGACAGATCAGATTTCATTAAAAAGGATATCTTAATCTATTTTTCAAAGTATGGCCTCAATTGGAAGTAGAGAGGCAAACCTAGCATCGTAATGATCCCACAAGAATGCAATTAGTTTTTTTTTTTTTAAAAAAAAGAGAATGTAACCACTTGAACAAGATAAAAATTCAAAGTTGTTGAAGGATGAAAAGTGAATGAAGACAGTGTTAATCGATGCAACCTAGGAGTTAAAGAACATTCTTAATGACTATCTTCTAATTTAATTAGCTTAAGTATATCAAAGTATCACCCACACACACATATAATTAATTTAGTTGAAGTGAATGGAACGCTCTAATTTTTGTACATACTAAATGTATATATACGCAATGAATAGTTCAATAGTTCGAAATTTATCTGAACTTTGACGAAAATTGTTGTAACAATTCTAAATTTTAGGTGGGTCTTATTACTCCTACAATATTTAATAGTGTATTTTAAAAGTATATTTGTTCCCAGTGCGTTAATACGCATACGACGGGCGCGTTGGACACGAAATAATACTTTATAAGCCTATCATTAACTATCATGTATCAACAAAGATGAAATTTATTTTGTAATATTCTTTTTTCGCAATAATATTCATTAATTTAGACTCATTTCTTTTTATCTCTTTATCTGATTCTACTTCCCCATAGCCATTGTTGACTCAAACAAAAATCACCATTGTAGCTCAAAGGTGTAAGTTTTAGCGAATTATTCTCATTAATTTTTGATTGCTTTGTTTGTCTAGCTTGTTTGATTTTTAATTAGGCTTCTAATTTCTATTTTTTAAAAATTGGAATCAGTCATGAAAGAGGTAAAATTGAATTTGAATAGCAATTATTTTGACAAGGATGATCCAAAATTGGATAAGGAAGTGCGATACTTTCATAATTTGTTGCTTCCTTTGAAAACTTCTTGATCCGTTAATACTTCGGGTAGAAGATTTTGATTTTTCCCATACTATGAATTTGAAAAGTGTAAATATTTTCATTGAAGGGATAGTGTGGTTAATGAACTATCTAAGTTTATCATTTCAAAGTTGGTGAAGAAAATGAATGATATGAATGAACTATTAGTTGCAAATGTAAATAAAATGAAGGAGATAGCAGAAATTATTAATTACAATGATAGAGAAATTAGGGGGATGGAAGCTCAATCTGACCTAGTTGGAAGAACAATGTTCAAATAATACAAATTTTCCTCTTTTGACTTTTTGATTTATCACATGTCCGATTATATTTCCAAAAATCAATTAATTAAATTAATTAAATAACGCGCCTGAGACAATCACTTATGATTGACTGAGTAAATAGTTTAGTTGGACACAAGTATACCTTTGAAATACATTATTAAATAGGGCAAAAGGTAATAGGACCCATCCAAAATTTAAAATGTTACAACAATTTTTCGTCAAAACTCAAATATATTTCAGATCATTTTCCCTTTATTTTATATTTCATTTAAAAAATAATCATATATTTTTAATTCCAGAGAGTTCACAAAAGTGGATTACCCAATCCACCAAATAAATATTATGTGTCACAAAAGTGGATTAACCAATCCACCTTCTGAATATCCTGCATAAAAAAAGATCATTTTTAAATATAACTTGAGTTAAACTTTGGTTGTAAAATAATAATAATAATAATAATGTGAAAGGAAATGATTATTAAAAATTGGAGTTGTGTTTGGTTATACAGGTAAATTGGAGTTGTTTTTTTAAAGTGATTTGGAGTGAAAAAAATTTAAAATACTTGTTTAATATTTTAAATTCTTGAAAATTCTAGAATTCAACTTCTCAGGAAAAAATAAAAATAATCATACTCAAATGCCTCCAAAATATTTTGAACTAGTACTATTAGGGGTATTCATGAGTCGGTTTGGATTGATTATTGATTAAAACCAAAATCAAATCAACTTAATCGATTTTAAAATTATTGATTAAAACCAAAATGAAATCCACATTACAATACATTGTGTCCATCCATTGGGTACTTCTAAATAAATGATTATCCTAACTTTTGTGCGCGGACAGTAAGTCAATTTACTCTCTTTTTTACAGGTAACCTCAAGATTTGGTTGGTTGGCATAGCTCATGATAAGACATGGCAGAAGGCATAACTCCCTTCCATAGTTATGGATTCTCATTGTCATTAGAATCATGCGAAGAACTTTGTTGAATGTTTCGGGAGGTACAATACAATGATTGTTGATTGTTTTTCCATTTATTTAGTAAAACCTTCTTCCTCTTCAAGCTTGATAGATAGATAGGGAAGAGCTAATTTGCTCTTTCATAAAGCTATCATTTCCTCTGAGCGCTTCGTAATAACAATGCTTGATTATTCTATCTGTTTATTTTCAATTTTATTAACCTTATGAGAAGAGAAACTACATGCAACTTTCATCTGGAAAAAAAAAAACTGAATGTACCAGTGGACGTTATGGACATCTATATAGGGGAAATGTCAGCTTCCATGAATGAATTATAAGTTCACAACAAACAATATTTATTAGAGAAAAGTATTATTCCAATGCTGTCATAAGACGCTGGTGAGCAGCTAGCACGCTGCAAACAACTTTCAGAAAACAAAAGATCACATTTCTAATGACATATATATTCTTGAAGAATTTCTTTCCAAGTAGTGCAATCTGTGTCTTATTAAGCTGGAAACCTTTGGCAAGAATATTGTTATCTCCTGTATTCAAGTTAGTAAAAAATACAGAAACAGAAAAAGATGAAATAGACAGAATGATTTTTTAATCCGAGTCCACAGAAACCACTGTGTTTCCTTAGAAAAATCAAGTGAATAATTCATGTTCATTTGTCAAATTAATTAATCAAAATAAATTAATTCATATTCATTGATTGAAAAGTTGACATCAAAAATAAATAAATAAATAAATAAGGATAGAATAGTAAACTTACTTAATTTCGTAATGCACTGAAATAAAAAATGGTAACATATAAATAAGAACAAAGGGAGTAAAACATAATATATAAATTTTATAATTATAATAATAATAATAATAATAAGGTACAAACGTGCCATGCACGTTTCCAGAACTGGTATATATATATATAGCACAAACTAAGCATTTTCAGTCAATTTGAAGTTGTCAATCACATATGCACATTCAATGTATCATTCAGTCTGTTCACATTCTCAATTCAAATGAAAGCAACAACACAAAGTCCCACCGCTTGTATATAACAAATGCATTTTGTCTGATACCTTATTATAGACAAAAATGTCACATAAAAGGTCTTTGTTTTGGTTCCCTTAACAATCCTTCCACCCCACTCAGAACTTTCCCTTTCTATTACAAAAAAAGAAGAAGAAGAAAATTCATACTTTGCTTTCTCTTCTCCTCAAGATACACATGTTAAATAAAGCATTTGATCCTGTGTTTGTTACCAAATTCAACTTTTAACGAAAGAATAATAATTTGTTTCAATGAAAATATCAAAGCTCAATTCAAATATTAATACAGTAAAAGTTATGATATGCACCTGTTGTCCATTGACTCCGTCTTTCAACATGATCTTAGGTCCATTAGTCCATTTTTCATTCCAGAGAAAATTAAAAATGAAGGTCATTTTTTAAAAATTTTCAGAGTAAATTCAGATATCGACTTCTTTTACGTATCTTGAAATAAAATTTACACAACTAAAACGTTTCACAAACGTACTCTTCAAATGAAAATGACTACTTATATGTATGTTTACGAGTGATGGAAGGGAAGATAAATAAGATAGCATAGAAAGATTCAAATGAAAGCGACAACACAAAGTCCCACCACTTGTAATAACATATGCATTTTGTTTGAATGTCACAAAAAAATATCTTTGTTTTGCTCTCTTAACACACACCACACAAACTTGACAGAAACAAGAATTGACCTGCTGATGGAAGACAGTGCAGGAGTCCAGACATGGCATGTTCTTCATAGGCTAACAAACAAACTCAGTGTAATCGATTCACACCAGTGGGGCCTGGCCGTCTTAGAAGGATAGTGTGTACGCAGACCTTATCACTACCTTGAAGGTAGAGATGTTATTTTCGATAGATTCTCATTCTCAAAGAAATATGTAAAAGAAGGCAGTAGCAATAAACAGAAAAAACAATAAGATAATACAGTAATCGAGCCTAAAGAAACGATAGGTATTAATAAAAATCTAAGATAAAGTTTGCTTTTGAAGGCCAAATATTTGTATCCTGGAGACTTCAAGACATTAATCTGAAGCAAATTATAGTTAGATAGAAAGAAACAACTGAAAATATAGTTTTGTAATTGTATTGTTATAGTAGGTAAAGCTTCAATTTTTTGATTGGTTAACTAACTGGATCTGGTTCTGTGACCATACAAATGAAAATATACCCCCATACTCCTATATGCTTGTTGTTATTGAGAGAGGACAAAAATGACATACATAAATACAATTAAATGTACATATTAATACATAGACTAGTATATATATATGCATAAAAGACTAGCTACTGTGTAATATTCCGACGAAGGGGTGTCGATCGACACCTCTCAAGTATATGTGGCTCTGCGTACACTAATGAATCTGCAACGGCTTGGGCAGACAAACTAGGAACTACTTCTGCTAGACAAATTTCGATCATCTAGATGCAATTTACTTACCTACTGCACAACAAGCCTAATGTGATCCAAACAATAATTTTTAACCATCTTAATTGTGGATTACTATGTAGTTGAATCTTTTATTTGAAGTTAAGGTTGTAATAAAAATGTTTGATTAGTCTATCTGTTTTATTTTCAATTTAAAGTTATTACTTTCATCTAAAAAAGGAAAAACTGAACGTACCAATTGGACGTTATGGGCTGAATGAAAAAACTGAACGTACCAATTGAACGTTATGGGCTGAAAATGAAAAAACTGAACCTACTAAGTGGATATTATGGGCATCTATACATATAACAGCAAGATGGAGAGGAAAGCAAATTAGGGGAAAATATCAGCTTCCATGAATGAACAAGTTCACTCCAAATACTGGAAAAATACAACAAACAGTATTTATTAAATCGAGGAGTATTATTCCAACGCTGTCATATAAAGCTTCCAAAAATCATTCAGAAAATACATAATCACATTTTTAATGACATATAATATAGCCTAAGAGAATTTCTTTCGAAGTACTGCAATCTCTGTCTTATTAAGCTGGAAGCCTTTGGCAAGAACGTCATCCGAAATAGGTGGATTTGAAGCAAAGATTGAATTAGCAATAATGACAAATCCAGGATTTTGACTGTTGAAAAAGGAGAGATAAGTAGCTTTTTTGTTTCCCATATTATACTGGAAGTGAATAAGACCTATTGGGAACACAAACACATCGCCAGGATTCAAAATTTTGGAGAAGAGACGACTCTTAAAGAAGTTTACAGGATCAGGAACAAGAAATCCTACGTACAGAGTACCCTCCAGGACAGTTATCAGCTCAGTAGCTCGAAGGTGCGTGTGAAGTGGAGCAAGACGTTGAGGTTCCAATTCAGTACGACCAAAAAACAGCAAGTGTTAAGTCCAGGCATCTTGTTTACATCCACAAGAGTTGAAACAAAACCAAGCCCAG
>JAJOOR010010775.1:0-43355 GCA_036250505.1 Solanum acaule | reverse complement strand
ATCAATTGAAAAGGAATCACTAAAACAAATCAATTATAAAATAGTAATTAATGACTTCACATAAAAAATGCTAGAAAAGTAGATTTTAAATAAAAGTATTGATTAATTATATTATCAATTGAAAAGGAATCACTAAAACAAATCAATTATAAAATAGTAATTAATGACTTCACATAAAAAATGCTAGAAAAGTAGATTTTAAATAAAAGTATTGATTAATTATATTATCAATTGAAAAGGAATCACTAAAACAAATCAATTATAAAATAGTAATTAATGACTTCACATAAAAAATGCTAGAAAAGTAGATTTTAAATAAAAGTATTGATTAATTATATTATCAATTGAAAAGGAATCACTAAAACAAATCAATTATAAAATAGTAATTAATGACTTCACATAAAAAATGCTAGAAAAGTAGATTTTAAATAAAAGTATTGATTAATTATATTATCAATTGAAAAGGAATCACTAAAACAAATCAATTATAAAATAGTAATTAATGACTTCACATAAAAAATGCTAGAAAAGTAGATTTTAAATAAAAGTATTGATTAATTATATTATCAATTGAAAAGGAATCACTAAAACAAATCAATTATAAAATAGTAATTAATGACTTCACATAAAAAATGCTAGAAAAGTAGATTTTAAATAAAAGTAGTTTAAAAAAAAATAAAATATTAGGCCCCCTCTTTAAGGTTTGGCTTTAGGCCCCCAATCTTGTTGAGTCAGTCCTGCCTCACGTTTGTGGAGAAATGAAGTGCTACATGATACAATGACACATGCATTATATTGTACAATATGATAATCAAAGATGAACGTAATCTTAATGCACCAATTCAAAATGTCGTAGAGGCTTCAACTGCAACGACATAAATGATGGTAGATGAAAATCTTCAATTTGAACAATTTTTAGCTAGACATAAAAAAAAAAGGACATAAATGTTCATTTTGAACTATGTAATGCATTAATAGAGCATTTATGGAAGAAATTAATAATCTTGAAAGTTGAGTATTTATATAATGTTTATATAATTGTATTTCATTGATGATTTCACTTTTAATTGAATTATTTATTAATATGTATATTGTATAATAGGCTTAAGTCATTCAAACCCCTTAAAGTTGTCCGCATATTTCACTTAGACACATCAATCTAGTCTTGTGCCTATTAAACACCTCTATTATTCTTAATTTGAACTACTTAAACATTTTATGCAGACATGACACAAAAAAATGTGATTCACGCCATGCTACCGCGTGAATCAATATTTTAACATTTTCCATTTTCCTTTTCAATTCTTTCTTCCTTTTTTTTTTCTCATTATTTTTTCAAAAAATGAATAACAATCTTTTTCTCTTTCCTCTCTTTCAAGACAACACGACCCCTTCCACCACCACTTCTTCACAACAAGTCACCACCATTTTTATTTTTATAAATTTCCTTCTTTTTTTTTTCTTTTAATCTTCTTATCATTGTACTATATTAAATTTTTAGATTATAACTACCTTTGTCATCTTATTTGCTAGCAAAAATAGAGATCGTTATCTACGGTTCTTTGCCAGAAGAAATGCAGACAACTACGTCTTCTTTGTCGGAAAAAATGGAGACCATTTTTCACGTCTTTTTTGCCGGTAAAAATGAATGTCATTATTCAAAAAAATTCTCTCTCTCTTCACCTCCTCGCACACACACCGCCCCAACCCACACCCCTTCTTCCCCACAAAACAAAGCAAAAATAGAAAGAAAAAAAATTGAATTCAAAATAAACAAAGGAAGTACAGAAATTTTAAGAAAATACTATGAATTTAAAATGGGAATAAGAAAGAAGGCATAAAGAGAAATAAAAATAGTAAACTCATATTTAAAATAGAGTCAATGTTAAAACCTTCATTTTTTTCTAAATGAAGAATAACACAATGGTGGACAAGGGTGACTGTAAGGGAAAAAGAAGAAAGGGGTGGGCTGCGATGGGGTGGGAGTGTTGGGGGTGGAGTAAGGGTGTACAAGTGGATTTACTTTTTTTTTTTTTTTTTTTTAGTTGAAATTCTTTTCTTTTTAGATTTGGACTTTTTTATATTGAAAAGTTATTTTTATAATTATTTTAAATTAAAATATCGCATGTCTTCATTTTATTTGTTCTTTTGTCATATCATCTGTATGTGTACTAGATGTGCTTCCTCTTTTGACTAGGTGTCAGAAAAATGTTTGATAGATATTTATTTTTAAGATTGGAGTGTAATAGGTATAAGGTGAATTGAGGTGCCCAAGTGAAATATGCGGACAACTTTAACGGGTCGTGGATGACTTAAGTCTATATAATATTTTCTTGCAATTTATGTTATTTAGAAATTTATAATAAAATATAAATTTATTTTAAATAAAGAATTCGAAAAGAAATTTTTTTATATTACATGAAAATTATATAGGGTGATTGTTTGGAAAAAAGAAAGAAAAGATTTATATTATGAAATAAGAAATTAAAAATAAAATAGAAATCATATATATATATATATATATATATAAGAGAACCCTAGGCCCGCCTACGTGGCGCCACCACAAACCAGGATTCCCTTTTAATTTATTTATTTCCACAACTAGCCTTTCCCTCCTCTCAGAAACTTTCACAACAGATTAAGCCTCCACAAAATCTTCCAAATGTATAAATATCAGCCCCCTTTGAACTTACTTAAGCAACTGATCGCCAGATAGGAATATCAGGCCAAACTTAAGTTTGAAAAGCTGGTACAAGAATGAAGTATTGGGTCAAACTATGTGAGTTAGCTGGCTCAGATGAATATATAACAATTATACCTTGAGAATTTTATTTTTAATTTTGAAATTGTGAATGCTTCTCCTTTAATATGTATACTTGCATTGTTGCATGCATTAGTCTACCATTTCTCAATAATCTTATTTTACCTTTGGTGATTTAAGTTAATCATTTTTTTGTCTAGGGGTGGTACAATATAGATTGAAGATCAATGTCATTTATTAGAGCTTTGAATGAAATATGATGAGTTGCGACTTTCATGAAAAGTTGCGACTTTTATGAAAAGATACCACTTTAGAAGAGTTGCGATTTTTATGAAAAGTTGTGACCTTTAAGAAAGGTTGTGACCTTTCCGAAGGGTTGTAACTTTTCCAAAGAGTTGTGACCTTTTCGATAAGGCACAATAAGCATTTGTTCGCACTACCTTTTGTTGTCTATAAATATAGGGATTACCTCTCATTTTAAAAAACAATAATTTTGAACTACTTCTTCTTCTGCACAATTGAATATTTGTGTACTTTGCTCCTGTTGAGTGGCTCATTGACGCCATTGTTTTTGTATCAATACACTGGTGAATAGAATCGTTTTATCCTAAAAAGATTTATTCCCCTTAAAACTCGGGTACTAGAGAGGAATAATTTCCTTAAGGGGACATTGTGCATTCAGTGGGTTCAAATTTTTCCTTTTTGTTTCATACTATTGTTACAGATCCTCGTATGTCTTTTACAGTCATTAAATTATGCTTATGTTATTAATTGTTGTTTTTGAGTACATGCTTTAAACTTTGTTGTTTATGTTTCTGCGAAGTTATTGTTATAAGTATTTATTATTATAGATTAACTAACATGCGTTAATTGGGTATTCACGCAAGTTTTCTACTGCAATTGTTGAAGGTACAATAAAAAATCTCTTAAAGATCTATACTATTATCTCTTGAAGACAAATTTCAAATTTGGTATGCCATTGTAAGAACATAAAGATCTTAAAAACCTTATCGTACCTTGATGTGCGAAGTGAACCAGGAAAAGAAGACAAGAATTAATAAACTTTTGACATGGCTTTAAGGATGTTGTGTTGGATGACCTATAGAGGAATATGACTAGACTGGAGCATCTTTTAATCTCAAAGACATAGATAACTACACAATAAATTAATTGATCATATTCAATATGAAGTATGAATAGATTCTCAAGTTTATTGCATGTTGTAAATACTTTTTTTGTAGATGTGTTTCTCGACACTACGATTGGAATAGAAATGTAGTTTCAAATTGAACTCCATCACTCTAGTACACTGATTTTTAAAAAGCACCCAAACAAATTGAATAGTTTTGTGTAATATTTTCTCTTGCAAGTATATATGATAAGTTGAATTGTTGTCCAATATGATACATTCTTCCTTTAATTTTCATTTTAATAATTTCTTATGACACTTTAAATGGGGAACTTTAAAATGATATATGTAAAGGTAAGGTAGGGCTGAACTTTCTACACCTTAAAATTAGAATATTTTTCACTTTTTTCAGCATTTTAAAATTTATTTATCCCTTCACCAACGATTATTTATTTATTAGAAAATTTAATATCGCAGGTTGATGTTCATTTTATTCTCCCAAAATATCCAATAGTAACACTTCCTAGAAGCAAGATAAATTATGAAATTATTAATGTTCGTTACTACGTAGTCTTGTATGTAAGATAATATGGTGTTTTAGTTTTAATGACTGATAGATTTTAAGTATTATTTTATAAATTTTGTGATGTTAAATTTTCGCGCGAGGCGCGAATAATTTTACTATTAATAATATATATTGAGAAGAGAGAAGAACATTCTTTTTAGAGAGTAAAATAGAGAATTAAGTAAGAGTTAATTGTCTGAGAACTCTATATTTACATATAATAAAATAAAAGGTAAAGTTGGAGATGCGCCTAAATGCGTAGAACTTAAACAATTAAATAAACACACATTCCAATATTCAAGAATGTGTCTATGCTCACTTTAATGATACCAAATGTTTTCCAACTTAATATTTCTTTTATTGCTAGTCTTTGCACATTTCTCCATCTGATTCTTGACATTTCTCATTATAATATATATACAATCTACTTGATGTGTGGTCAATTCATGTGCCCTACTTAACTATTAAAACATTATTTAGAATACAATGTCTTTTAACGAATAATTGAACAATAGTATGTTCTCTTATACCATTAGGCATGACTTCTAAAGGTGGCTTTGATAGAAGAATTTGTGTCAATACTTTTCCATGTTTTTCCACAAGGCAAACTAACGTCACAAAGATAATTGACTAATCATCTTCTCTTGAAAATGCAAATTTTCATATAATAATGAGATAAAATAAAAATCAATTGTAGTTGTAATAAGATCATGTGTTAGCTAGGATTATAATTTTAGAGTGTATGTTTTTCTAAAAAATATATTTTTGAAAAATAAGTTGATGTCTTATTTATCTTTTTCCTGTTTCATAAATAAGAAAAAAATACTTCTAAAATTTATATTTATAAGTAATCTAAAAGAATATTATTTAAATAGAATATGGGGTATTGGGGATTGGGGTTAGGGGGCGGCTTTGACAGAAGAGTTTGTGTCAATACTTTTTCATGTTTTTCCACAATGGAAATTGACTAATCACCTTCTCTTGCAAATGCAAAGTATTAGTACTATTTTTTACCATACTAGTTATTCCCAATAATATTATTTTATATTTAAAAAATTATTTACATTGTAACTAAAATTTGCAATTAATTATAAAATATAATAATATTTTATTAATGATGATAAAATAATAGGAAAACAATTAATTATGTTTCAATATTTCTATTTAAGGCCCTAATTTATTTCAAGTAATTTTAATTTTAATTTTTAATTGAATTTATGAAGTTGAACTTGAAGTTGTATTTGGTTATATATTTTTTTATAATATATGGAATAATATTCATATTTGAATGTAGTTGTATTTTAAAGGGCAAAAAACTTAAGTATACAACTTAATAACTTTAATTACTACTATATATGTAGTTGTATTTTAAAGGGCAAAAAACTTAAGTATACAACTTAATAACTTTAATTACTACTATATAGCAAAAAAATTTCACTTATATAGCAATATTTTTTTTACAAACTAGAATTTATATATAAAAAAAAACGTATACAAAGTCAGCCACGCTTATCACGTATCCCTTAATTTTCTTCAATTATTTTACCTTCCCTGATTTACTCAGATTTGTTATATATTCTCTCCCATGAAGAGAGGTTTCTAACAAAAATAAATCTCCTTGTCTACTATGATCGACTATTCAAAAAGGGATACCAATAATTTTTCAATTCTAATTCAACACAACGGGCGATGGGACTCATCAGGTATTTGAATAAAAAATAATTGATATGGTGTTTTTTTACGTGGTTAATATGTTTGATTTTTTCTCACCATCTGTGTTTTAATCTTTTTGGTAATTATTCGTTGGTTTATATTGTCGATTTTGGTGTAATATAAAATTCATATGATTTGGTTGATAGTCTGGTGCATCGATTGGCTGGATTTAATTGTTGAATAAAGATTTAAATTTAGTAATTGTTTATGGTATATTATTAGGTTTTTTTTTTTTTTGTATATTATTAGGTTTAATTGATTAATGCACCAACGTAATCATAAATCAATAATTATGTGGTTTGATTGGTATGTTGCATGCCTTATATTAACATCATATATCAATAGTTTCTTTTGGTGTGTGATATGTTGTTATTGTTAAATTTTAGACCTTATAAAAAGACCAACGTCAAGTTAAAATTTTGGTACATGTATTTGTGTATTTAGTTGTATTAGTTGGTATATATAACGAATATTATACCATAATGCTCAAATTATTTATGGTATGTGATTTGATGTAATTGGTATATTATGTTTGATTGTATATACAACAACTTCAAGTTACTATTTTGGTACATTTATTGGTGTATTTAATTATATGAGTTGGTATAGATAATAAATTGAAAAATGGTTTATATGTTAGTTACTGTCCATTAGAGCTGTGTATCGGTCGGTACGGTTTGGTTTTGAAGTTTATCGGTTTGACTTATTGGTTATCGGTTTGTAGAGATACTAAACCGTTATAGAACCATTTAGCTATTGGCTTATCGGTTATTGATCGTTATCGGTTCGGTTATCGATTTAACCGTTAAGATTGGACACAAAATAATATATTGAAAATCACATGGAAACAAGGTGACAAACCAAATGAACCATGCACATGAGTTCACAAGTTACATCTTGCTCAAAAGCAAACACTTTTATATTGTAGAATAACCAAGAGTTTGAGACAACCAGAAATAAAAGTAGGAAACCAAACTCTAAGTCAAGGACTTTAAATACAAAATGGTATAAATATAATTATCTAATTTACTATCGGGTTATCGGTTAACCCGTTAAGAAAAAACCTCAAACCGTTAAGAACTGAAAACCCGATAACAAAAAAAAATCAAAATCGCTAAACCAATAACCCATTACTGATAAACCAATAACTTTTTTTCGATTCGGGTTATCAGTTTCAGTTCGATTTTGACCAACCCTACTGTCCATATATAAAATCCTAATTTGAAATTTTCTTTTGGTATGTGATCTGATACATATGCTGGTGTATTTGTTTGTCTGAATTTGTGTCAAATTAATACTCTGCTACATGTGTTGGTGTATTTGTTTGTCTTAATTGGTGTGATTATGAAGTGTATACCTTAATTCTCAAAATACTTATGGTATGTGAATTGGTGTAATTAGTATATTTAGACCCTGTATAAACACCAACTTCAACTTAATATTTTGGAACATCTATTGGTGTCTAAATTGGATAATTAGTATTGAGTTGCGTATTTTGTGATGGTAATTTATTATGTATAATTGTTAGTTGAAAATAAATAAATTATTTGGTGTAATTGATTGTGTGAATTAAGTTTTTATACACCACCATAAGGTGTCGCAAGGGTATTATGTAGTTTGGTTTGGGTTGTTTAATTACAACAAATTTGTCGATTTATTGATAAGGTATTTGGTGAAAACGTTGGTCAAACTACTAAATTAGATCATCAATTGTTTTCTATACCATCGATTATCAATCTAACTACCAAACTGTGTAATTTAATTAATTTATGAAATTAATTATGCTAATTTTAGAAATTGATTAAGAATTTGCAATTTTATACAGGTAATTACGTGGATTACGATATTGAAGGAGTGATGTATGATGCAAACACCAAGTACAAATGCTTGATTACTACTATATCTTCCCAATTGGGTGTGGACACGACCATTTATCATTTGAACTCAAATATATCGTGAGTGGTCCATCTCCGCCAATGAAGATTCATAACGATATGGGTGTCCAAGTTTATTTAGATCAAAAGAGATGCAATTCTGATATCTTTTCAAAGTATCCCTTATGTGTAACATGTGTGGATAGAGATATGGATTCCATTGAGTACCAAACTGGTGTCCAAACAACAAGGCAAGAAATTCTGAGATCCAACACACTATGTTTGACTGGTATGGATCCTGTTTTGGGTATTTATATTGAAGAATATGAAGGAATTGAACTAATTCCAAATCCTCAACACAATTTGGTGGCCGAGGATCAAGTTTATATAAACAAGCAAACTATATCAGAAGTTATGAAACGATATGCATTTCTAAGGGAGTTTTGTTTCATTGCTAAAAGGTCGAGTACTACCAGGTAAGATATATATATGTTTGATTTTAAAAAATATAAAATATATTTTAACAACTTACCATGCATATTAATGATTGTGTTTTTATAGTTATTATCTGACATGTGCTACAGAAAACTGTTCATGGGTTTTTAAATCTATGATACACATTCTTGCCCATTGAAGGAACATATTCATTCAAAGCGTCAGTCAACTAGTGGTGTGCTTGGTGCAATGTTGATTGAAAAGTATGTCGATCTGAAGACAGTTTACACACCAACAGACATACATGCAAGCATGGAGAGGTAAAGAAAAAGCTTTCAAGACATTGAGAGGTGATCCTGCCAAATCATATGGGAAAATTCCAACGTATTTATATATATTGAAAAAGACATATCCAGGGACAATTGTGAATTATAAAAAAAACAACTGAAAATCATGTTGATAAAAAAATCATGTCTACTGAAGCATATCAGTATGTGTCTATTTCTTAGTAATCCAATTTTACAGTCCTCTTTAACATTGTATTGTTTTAGACATCATATTGATAAAAAAAATAAAAATCATGTCTACTGAAGCATATCAGTATCTATTTCTTAGTAATCCAATTTTACAATCCCCTTTAACATTGTATTGTTTTGGAATCTGAATTCGTAATTCTTCAATTTCTGGCCATCCATACGAAAATTTTCCAACTACCGCATATTGCAGGTTTTCAATGGTATTCATTCTATCAACTTTCTCTTCTGTCCAAACCACCCATGAAATTCCATCGTTATAGCTAAGCTTCTTAACAAGAATAGGTTCAACTTGGGTATTACTGTTTACCGCTTCTTTATTTGTCCTGAGGATATCAACATATTGGCCTACAACTGGTAAACCCTCCCTACCAACTTTCACGCTAGGCAAGCATGTATGATTATTAGGCAAATTAGTACTAGGTTTAGGCACACCTAAAGTATATGGAAAAATAAATATCAGATGATAAAGGCATCGTCGACCCAGCATTCCAAGACGGCTGGCCGGCATCCATATTGGTCATTCTGGTGAAAACAGTTAATTAGGGTATTGTAGCACCTCCGATATTGTATCGCCAATCTCTTTCTCTCTATTCGTTATAACCTTCTATTTGTATCCTATTTTTTTTAGAGTTTTGTTTTAAATATGCCAAGTGACTTAACATATATTCATTAATGTATTCTTTAAAAACTGTTTTATGAATTTTTAAATTTTTGGTCAATTGATTTTTTTTATTTTTCTCTGTTTTAAATTGTTTATATAAAAAAAAAATTGTTTTCTTTTGTTTGTCATTGTTTTTATTTTATTTTTATGTTTTAAATAGTTATTTTAAAGAGCGTTAATTTAAAAATACCAAGTGGTTTGATATTAGGCTGTCACTCGGCAACTGTTGATGCTTCTGCCCTTCCTTTAATATAGACATAGATATAGATCCTCTAAATCAATTTTTCAAGACTTAAAATTACATATCAGTTGATACAAATGTTATAGTAAAATACTCATATTAATCACTAATTTAAAACGTATACAAAATACAAAATGAACAAATAAAACACTCATAATGCTACCATGAGCAACCTTTTTATTTTACATTTGATGGAAATGGCAGATGGACCATCTTTTTGGTATGATTTGCCTCAATGTTTATATGAGAAGATAAGATAACCTAGGCGGACATATTTGTCTTGATAAGAAAAAGCACACTCCTAATGCTATAACGTGCAACCAATGTGTTCTTCAATAAAAATGTGGGGTTTATAAATATTTGGAATGGTCTGACTAGACATGTTTGATGTGATGGTGTCTGCTTAGGCCCATTTCTTTTTATTAGATAGTTACTACATAGTAGAAGAGTCTACAAACAGGCTTGTCTTTGTCAACATGCCTGTTTATATGACAAGGGTATTTTTGAAATTTTCTACTTTTTCCTTCATTAAGCCTTTGTAATCTTTTGCTTTAAAAGTGTACCTTTTCTTTATTAGACCAAAAAATCAATTAACATTTACATAATGATTCATATGTCCTATTAAAAAATTACTACTGTTTTGTTGAACTGTGTGGGCTCACTTTTCTATGTCGGCTGCCTCATTTCATTACTATTTAGTATTTTTTTGTATTAAATTTATTTCTCTTATTCTTTTTGTTGGTTATAAATTTAAAAATTATATAAATAACACTATAAATCACAATAATTAACAATATAAATATTTAAAAGTTATATAAAAAATTTGATTGACTCTTGTTGGTACCACATAAAATGGGTTAGATAATAAACATATATTATTTGAAATTGACATGAATATTTAAAAGTTATATAAAAAAATCGATTAACTCTTGACATTCTATTGGCACCACATAAAATGGATTAGATGATAAACATATATTATTTGAAATTGACGTAAAGAATACTACAAATCACAATAATTAACAATTTTAAAAAAATTAAAATACATATAAAAAAATCACTTGACTCCAAAAAATTTATCAATGCCACATAATTTGGGACATGGGAAGTGACATGTATTATATGAAAATTACGTTAAAAGGATAATATAAATTACAATAATTAACATTTTAATATATTTAAAAGACATAAAAAATGGCCAATTTTGAAATCCTATATATGCCACCTAAATTGAAACAAAGAGAGTAATATACATTATTTTTAAAATTAAGTAAAACGTATAAATTATCATAATTAACAACTTAAAATATTTTTAAAATCATATAAAATTTTCGATAACTTCTCAAGTTCTATGATATCACATAAATTAAAATAAAAAAATAATATATATTGGGCCCCGTGCTGGCACGGGTCCTGTATCTAGTAATAATAGAAGAGAGGAGTTTACGGTCAGACATCAATTGATTTATCTTTTTTCTTTAATTTTGTTTATTTATATTTTATTTAATTTATTTCTCGTATTTTAGTATGTTATGCATTTAAAAATTACAAAGAAAGTGGTACTATAAAGAATATATCTTATTTGCCTTGTTTTTTTATTTTTTTATTTTATGTTATGTTTTGCAAAATATCTATAAATGATATAAAGTTAGATAAAAGAAAAGTGAGTTGACATTTCTCTTTGGTAAAAAATCTTATATATTTTTTCTCCTTTTTTTTGACAATTTTTCTATTTTATTATTATTATTATGCAAAAATAAATGGTGTCAATTACTACTACTTCATTTATTTTTATTTTTAATATAAACCTTAATTGTCTTTATCGTATTACTCCATGACTTTCGATGATCATAACTAACTCCTAAATTATATTAATTGTCATGATATATATATATATATATATATATATATATATACACACTTTTTGTTAAATGAATTAACAAAATTCTCATAAATAATGTTTTTTTGCAATAAATTCAATTTCAAATAACCGTTTGTTTGAGTCAGCTAGGTAATACTTGACACTAATAACAATAAAATTCAATTAAAATTGAGTTAGCCCACAATAGCCTAGCTAGATATCTGCACTTTGCAGTAAAGCATAAAATAATCACAATTACTATTGCTCAATCTTTTAAATCTTTTTTTTTTCTATTTTTTCTTATTATTTATTTCATATTAATGCATCACATCATCTCTATGTAAGGAAAGAGGAAGAAACTTTGGTAACAGAATGAATATTAATTATAAAATAATAAGTATTAAAGTGTACTTTTAATTTGTGATTTATTTTTTCTTTCTAATACTTGACCAATTGATTTGAATTCAAAACAATATATAGAAGGTCCATAGAAATATTCAAACTACACTGTGATGCAAACAGACGATATATTTTTTTTTTTGAATTATTGATAATTTGTTTGTATATACCATATACTATAAAAAGTTGATAGTTACGGTGAATTCTTTAATTATTGATTGGTCCGACAACGTAGTTAACTCTTTCATATTTTGTGGCACAAAAGAATACTTTTGGCTATTTATCCATTTATGTGTCAAAGATTATTGTTTTAGTGCTATAAATTTGAAGGTTTCTCCTTTTACTATCCAATCACTACAATGATCCTCTTAGTTTGAGGTAAAAATGATATAGATTATGTAGGAATTTTTATTATTAGATTGTTTGCTTCTTTTGAATTTTTTTGAACAATAGTGTTATCTGATGATGAATTTAATGATACGATATAATAAAATTTAAGTAACATTTAAATAAACACTATATTTTAAACAAACAATACAATACAATACAATAGGTAATAACCATCCAAACAAGTTGTAAGATATCCTACAAATTACATTTCTTTTCATCATCTCATTTTCCATTTTCATTTTGGTATGATATGAATTATATTATGTAATTAAAAAAATCTCTTAAATTTTAAGAGTGTGAAAGGACTTATGTAAATTCTCTAATTAATAGATAGTAGATGAGTGAACTTATGTAAAACAAAAAGTCTTTAACCATGCATAACGTTTGTTTATCATACAATAACTATAAATATTTTTATTTATATAATTAACATATTATTAGTGAAGCAACAAATAAATAAGAATGAGTAAGACAAAGACTTGCATAAATTCTTTAATTGAGTGCAAGATTAGCCTCTAATTACAATTACTTGTAAATATTACTATTAGTAAGTATTTTTGTTCTCATTAACTCGTCCTCATTTGAAAAGATGGCTCCCTAGAATTGTATTATTCTAAGAAATATTATATTAATTTAATAAGATCTTAATTACCGCGTGAAACGCGAATCTATTCACTAGTTACTTATACTAGAAAAGTGAATACATGAGCTTTGAGACAGTTGGTTAATTGACTGATTAGCCCTTTTGAACCAATTTCTTCTATTTATATTTAATAATATTTTTTTATGTTTAATTTATTTGTCTTATTTTTCTTTTTAGTATGTTATGTATTTAAAAATTATAAAGAAAGTGGTACTATAAACTGCAATATTAATAATTTAAAATATATATTAAAAAATTTATTGACTTTCCAAATTTCATATGTGTCGCATAAATTGAGATAGAAGAAGTAACACATATTATTTAAAATTACATTAAAAATATTGTGATTCACAAAAATTAACAACTTAAAATATTTAAAAATCATATAAAATTAATTGATTCTCGTAATTATATCCGTGCCAACATATATTAAAACATATATTGCGATTTGGGTCTGTGCCTGTGCAGGCTCTTGTATCTAATCATATAATATATTAAGGTGAAAAAAGTGCTAGGTAAAAATGAGAGAATAAAATCAGTTGTAGTTGTAATAACAGCATGCCTTAGTTAGGATTAGCAGTAGCGAACGTCAAAATGAGTTGATTGAAAATAAGTTAAACAAAAATGATAAAGTATTCGACTCGTTTCATATTTTAAATGGGTAAAAACGAATTATTCAATGGATATTATATATATGGATAAATTTGGATACTCATATTGTAGTAAGGATATTCTTGTTAAAAGCTTTAAAAATAAAATCTTTTAAAGGTTTTTTTATCACCCCACCCCCTATCCCAAAAAAAAAATTAGTTTGTTTTTTTTACAAAAAAATTAAAAATTTAAAAGTTTTTTCACGCCCTACTAGCCTCCCACCCCCCTACCAGCTCCCCTCCCCCTACTAGCACCACCCCACGCCCCCTATTCAAAAAAATATGTAAAAAATTAATTTTTTTAAAAAGTATTTTTACCACTCCACCTTCTACCAGCCTCCTATTACTTTTCTTTCTTTTATGAATGAACATTTTTTACCCATTGAACTACCTACTTTTAAATGTGTAATGTGAGTATTATTCATTTTTATCCATTTTAAATGAATTGGGTACCCAACCCATTTAAAATAAGTAAATATGAGTGGATAAATCATATAGGTTACCCATTCTGCCACCCCTAGCTAGGATTAAGATTTAGGGTGATATCAGTAAGAAGAAAAAACATACTTTTAGTGATTTTAGTAAGCAAAAAAATATTTTCAAGAACATTTATATGCAATCTAGCAAAACATTATAAGAGTGGGATAATGGGTACCAGAGAGTGGGATCATGATCAAGTGACTGGAATTAGATCTTATATTAGGGAAGTCATTTTTTCTCAATCTAATACATTTTGACCAAGAAACATGATTAAATTAGAAAATTGTCCCTATTAAACACATCCTTAGACTTTCCTTAAGCTACAAAATCTAACCACTTTCTTACAAAATATTAGAATAGTTTTTATTGGAAAAATTGAATTTGTTATTATAATATTTGAGATTTTAAGAGAATAAAAAGTAGTACTAGTAATTTGTTAGGAATAATTAATAAGAAATAGAAAGTGAAAAGTGAGAAGAATGAGGGTTTGTTACGGATGTAATGTGAACCACTTGATTTCAAATGACTTAAAATATTGAAGTTAAAATAGTGACATCTTTCTTTGAAATATTGAAGTTAAAATAGTGACATGTTTCTTTGAAATTGTAGGTGCATTTTCCATCTAATATTCCCATGCCTATAAATTCATAATCCATCTATCAAACTTTTCACAACATCTCAGACTCTTCTGTGGATAGAGAATTAAAATACAACATGTTTTCTCTTTGCTTGCGGCCTAGTGCTAGGTAAACTTTTTTCTATCACTTCAACTCTTTTATTTTTGTTTCTTTTCTATCACTTATTATTTGTTCTTTCACAAATATATATTCAGTTTGAAAGTGCAAAGAGAGGAAATTATTGGTACGTGACTTTAATTTTTTTTACATTATTTTGTTGTCTTTCTTTTTCATTATGATATGTTGATGTTATTATTCATGCAGGGAGTAGAGGTTATTATTCAACAAGAGTAGCCCGCAATCCAAACTTGGAAAAGTTGCAAACCAATTATTTGTTTCCTGAGGTTAGTATAATACACTACACTGATGAATCGTTTGGTGTGAGGGATAAGAATAAATAATACTGGGACAAGAAAATAGTTTTGAAATAAAATTATGGCATCTTGTTTGGTTGTTATGTTTGGGATAACTTATCCCACCATTTATATCATAGTGATGGGATAAGTTATTCTTTATACATAATCGGATAAGTTATCCTAGGATAATTAATTCTGAGATAACGTATTCCCAACCAAACGACCCCTAAAATGCTTTCATGCTTGCTTCTTTAATTTATCCTTAAAACTACATGAGGTGTGAGTCTAGATAGGGCCATATGAATAAGATTGGGGGATCTAATGTCAAATTTGATTGAGAGGCCTTATTTATTTTTATTGTTGACACATACAAATTAAATAACTATAACATGTTCAGTATAGTAATCCTAGAAGTGAAGTATGCAGAGGGTAGGTCGATGTACGCAGATCTTATGAAGTAAGAATATAAACAATGTATTTTTTTTCCAATGAAAACATATAATATATAGTCAGAATAATAAAACCTAACTCAAAAATATGAAATGTTTATATAATGATATTGAAATAGTGTTACGTTGAATTTGACAAATTGATGTAATGATATTTAAAAAGTTTTGATTTGTTGCAATGCTTGAAACTTGAAAAAGTAACACCAAAAAATAAATTTAATATTTTTATAAACAGATAACAGTAGATTTTGCATAATGCATAATGGTTTGATCGTTTGAGAGACTTTAGAATATTAAATTATGAAAAATAAAAATAGTGAAAAGGGGACTGAAAAAGATAAATATAAGAACAATAATGTGGATTCATGAAAATCGTCATCAGGATATAAATAATGCAACAAAATAGGTTATCAGGTAAGAAAGATGTTACAATTAACTAAATACTATTTCATTTCTTCAATTATTACAACGAATCTCAATTAATATCATATTTTCTATCCAAATTTTTTTCTTAGATTTATCAATACATAAAATTTCTTTAACAAAACGAGGGACCCAAAAAAAATTGAGATCTCAAGCGATTATTTCAGTGTCTTTATGATCGACCTGAATCTACATTAATACTTTTTTTTGTTTTTTTTTAGATTAATACTAGTATAAATTCCATGTGATTTTGATATATATTTAATTTCGATGGCTATGTATTAAATTAATGTGTTTTGTTAACTTATTTACATGACAGATATTAGAGAGGGAGCTTAAGCATGTGGAGAAGTACCCAAATGCTAAAGTAATAAGCCTTGGGATTGGTGACACCACACAGCCATTACCCCAACCTGTAGCCTTGAGCATGTCTAATGTGCGTAACATAAATCATCAGTGGCGTTTAGATTGACTTACTTTTACTGACTTTTGATTTTTAAGCTATTTTTTTTTGTTTGTTATATAAGTGTTTAAATAACATAAAAGTTTTTTAAAGCATTTTAAAGCTGAAAATGTACCAAAAAAATAAAAATAATACAAAAGTTAGATATGGGACATTCTCAACTTATTTTTGGCTTTTAGCTTATATGTCACGTTTAAAAAATCAATCCAAACACCTCCTTAGTATACTTTACCCGGGAGAAGCTATATATATATATATATATATATATTGTGTATTAAAATGTTACAATAATATTGTTAATTTACCCCTAAATACGCTGGAATTTTCAAATGCTTTTGGTTGTTAATTAATACCAAAAGGCCATTGGATGGAATAAAATAAGTTTGAATAATTTAAGCATTTTCCACAAAAGGATTTCGGGGAAGTTTAAGGATTTCGGGGAAGTTTAAGGATTTCTCTTGTCAAAAAGATTAAAGTTAATTAACCAACATATTATATGTTTTTAAAGATATTCGAAGAATAATTCAAAATTGAATAAGACCATAGAGAAACCGAAGTTGACTTCAAAGTCCAAAAAATGTTTTTTTTTTTTTTAAAAGAAGAAATTCCACAACATTTCTTTTTATGTTGTGATTTAATTTTACTGTCATATTATTCTAAATCAAACAACGCACACCCCTATTTTAACAACAAAATTTTCAACCTAAAAATTATTGTGATATGATTTATAGTTTTTATTTGCAGTATGCACGTGCTCTTTCAACACCTCAAGGATATACTGGCTACGGACTGGAACGAGGGAATAAGGTGGGTCATACTCTCTCTTTCTTTTCTGAGTTATATATTTATATATATGGGTGTGTTTGGTACGAAAGAAAATATTTTCACAAAAAATATTCAGAATATAATTTTTTGAAAAATAAATGGATTCTTGATTTATTGTTTTGTGTTTGGTAAATGAGCAAGAAAATATTATCTCAAGGGTATACTCTTTCTGTCTCTCATATTAACTGAATTTGTAAGATAATATACACTTATTAAGAAAAACATTCAAGGATATAATTTAAATTGTATTTTTCACTATTATCCTTTGTAAAATCTTAAATATAACGTTGAAAGTAGCGCAATTAACCTCCTAGAAAATATCAAACTTTATTAAAGGAAAAGACAAACATGAAAAAAATTCAAAAATCCATCTTGAACTTTGAATAATTTAATTATTTTGAGCAATGAACCCCCCCAACCAATATGAAATAAAGAAAGTATGTGTTGTCTAGCAAAACACTGTGAAAGTGGAATGGGATGGTGGCAGGATTCAAGGGTGAAGGTTGAGGGAGTTGGGTGTATGGGGAGGAGACAGTGAATTTGAAATATCACTTATGCAATCTGTTTTTCCTACTTCCATTAGAGAAGTCATTTTTCTTATTTTTGAGGAACTTGTTTTTCTCGAGAGGAATACAATTTGACGAACCAAACATTGAAAGATTCTTAACGTACTTCCTTTTTTTTGCTGACCAAACAGAATTAAAGTAATTTTATGATTGAATTTGACAGGAACTAAGAAGAGCAATTGCAGAAACAATATATAAAGATCTTTTGGTAGAAGAAACTGAGATCTTTGTATCTGATGGTGCACAGTGTGATCTCTCAAGAGTTCAGGTATAATTACATATTTTCATTTTTAATCTATTTAAAAAAAATGTTATCTTTCTATATTTGAAAGTAATTGAACTTTAAACTTCTATTTATCCTTAATCAATAATTTATAGTCACACAAATGTTAAAGACAAGATTTAGACCACAAATTCTAGAGATTTTTCTTGATTGTACTTACTAGGGTGTAAAAAATGAGCCCAATTATAGGTAACTCGTCTAATCCGTCCAAAATTTTAAGGGTTCAACTCAAGATAATTTGAATTGAGCATAATCTCAATTCTCAACTCATTCAAGCCTTACCCCATTTTAAGAGAATCTTCAATTGAATCTCCAATTTCAATCCGTTTTAAGACTTTTAATTACTATTACATACTCCCTAGTTGTCATTTGACATGTCCTGTGACACAACAAGTTCTTACTTGCAGCTCCTCTTAGGTTCCAATGTGTCAATTGCTGTGCAGGATCCATCATTTCCAGTGAGTAACTCTTGCTCTCACTTCTCTTAATTAATTTGGTTTCATCTTAATTATTAACACTTTTAACAGGGATATATAGATTCAAGTGTGATTATGGGGCAGAGTGGTGATTTGAATAATGATTCAGGGAGATATGGAAATATTAAGTACATGAAATGTAACCTAGAGAATGATTTCTTTCCAGATCTGTCCAAAATTGAAAGAACAGATGTTATCTTCTTCTGCTCTCCAAACAATCCCACTGGTCATGCAGCATCTAGGCAACAATTGCAGCAACTTGTAGAGTTTGCACAAGTAAATGGTTCAATCATTGTGTATGATGCCGCTTATTCTGCATATATTTCAGACTCAAGCCCTAAATCAATTTATGAGATCCCTGGTGCTAGAAAGGTAATATTTCGAGTGAAGAATTATAGTAACTTATAGATTCATCTTTAAACTGGTTATTATTATTATTATTATTTCTTGCTGCAGGTTGCCATTGAGATCTCATCTTTCTCAAAGACTGCTGGATTCACAGGCGTCCGTCTAGGATGGACTGTAGTGCCTAAGGAACTCCTTTATCTTAATGGATTTCCTGTTATACACGATTTCAATCGCATAATATGTACTAGCTTTAACGGTGCTTCCAATATAGCTCAGGCTGGTGGATTGGCTTGCCTATCACCAGAGGGTTTCAAGGAAGTTATGTTTAAAGTAGACTACTATAAAGAGAATGCAAGGATTTTAGTTGAAACTTTCACTTCACTGGGGTTTCGAGTTTATGGAGGTAGCAATGCGCCTTATGTTTGGGTTCATTTCCCAGGTTCCAAATCATGGAATGTGTTCAACTGGATTCTTGATAAGACTCACATCATTACAGTTCCTGGAATTGGATTTGGTCCAGCTGGTGAAGGATACATAAGGGTTTCTGCTTTTGGACACAGAGAGAGCATCTTGGAAGCATCTAAAAGACTCATAACCTTACTTACTCACACAAATTAATACTTACTTTCATTCTCTGTTTTGACTTGAAGTTGCTTCCAACTTCTCATTTTTCATGTTTTACACTTAATAAGATTCACTTAAATAGTTGACACTCTTTTACTTTTTTTTGTTTTCTCATCAATTATCATCTCTCATCTTGGAAACAATTGCATTATATTACTTCATAATATGTCTTGCACGTCCATAAGATACTTGAGCATCATTCACAATTTAACCTGGAAAATTAGAATTCCAAGAAACCTTAAAACCAACAGAAAAAATTAAGCTATATTATGAGCTAGTGTATTCCATGCATGAGGGATATGTACAAAGAATTCATCATTTCAAAAGAACTCATCAAAATCTATATATCCTTGCAAGCAATATCTATTTTTCAAGAGATTATGATTTTCTTTTGTAGCATTTTGTCACGTCATTAGTCTTCTACTAATCCCTCATGCGGCTCTTGACAACTTGTTCACGTCTTGCACCAGACAATACAATAACATTTATATAACAAGAAATTTGTAGATTAAAATATCAAATTTTAGCAAAATTTAGTGATTCTTTACCAGAAGGCCTCTTACTGAAGAAATAATCCCAATAATCAGAAAACAAGACATGTTTGTACACTGTTTTTTCTCCATCTTTCAGCATTTATGGAAATGGACCAATGACACTGTCAAGGCTAGGATTAACAGTACAAATATTCGAGTCGTGCTTAAATCAACTGCTACAAAATGCTCAATACTCTTGTATCGATCATTGCTCATGATCTGCACCGAGTCACCTATGTTAACCGCTAAGGCCCCTTTGATTGGAGTTACATGGATCCAATTATTGCCTTTAGTCCCTCACACATATAGACCTCCCGTTTCATCGTGGAAGAGCAGAGTGATGCAGGACATGTCGCAGTGTCGGCGAGACCCAATGGTGATACTTGGATTTGGGCATGGTGGATAGTACTTTATGTTGATAGACATAGTTCCCATCAAGAGAGGTTCTAAAGATTCATCAATTTCATTGACATTGAGACCCTTCAACAGCACCTCTAACAACTTTTTAGCAAGTGGTTTAGCCCACTTTTGATACTCCAAGACGTGGTTCCTATAAACCAATGAAAAAGTTAGAAATTTCGTTAAGAGCGTACAAAATTTAATGGCAAAGTAATTTAATGTCAAAGTCAAGAATTTCACTAAGAGTGTTCCAATAGTCCATTAGAAACAACAGTTTTACCCCACAAAGGTAGAAATAAGATCTACGTACATCCTATCCTCTCCACACCCTAATTGTGGAATTATACTATATATATTATTATTTCAAAAGATAATTTTTTTTCCAACATATGCAATATAATTCTGATTTAAGTTATATAAGCCTTTATAAAATTTAGATATAATGATAAAAAACACGCCTGAAGTAACACATTTTTGAAACTCTCCTATCTGATTTATCATCAACTAATTATCAAAACACATCTCAAAATTAATTAGTCGGTGGCCAGTAGGAAGAAATTTTATGCCTAATTAACTTGTGACACAACCTTTTGTGATTGTATTGAGACACTTGATCAGTAAGTTTCGAGGTTTGTTTTAATAAATAGCTAACAATAGTTAAGATAGAAAACACAAACATCTTACAGTTACAGATATGAAACTCATGAAAAAAGTAATACTACAGGTATGCTTTATTACTTACTCAAAAACACGTGACTTATAAATTACACAGAACGGAAAATCCAAAAAGTTACCTTGTTTGAGGAGGCCAAAGATTGCTATCATTCTGTGGATTACAACCATGTTTTATACGATCCCTTCACTCCAAAACTTTCTCATTTTTCTCACCAATAGCACTCCAAAGCATCAACACATATTCAGCAGCACTATAGCTCTCTTTATAATATATGAATTATATATTAATGACCAAAACAATATTCTTGAATTGTTTTTTTATTTAGTGTTTTAATTTTTTTTCTTTTAAGTTAATCAAACGTCATCATCATAAAATATATCTTCTAGAAATAGAAATTGGTGAGGTGGCTTTTTGGGGTCATATACATGAATTGTTGTTTGTTTGCATAATATTTTTTAAAAATTATGTACTGTATTATATCCATAAAAAAATATCAGTAAAAATAGTACTACTATAATTTAATACATTATTTTACTTTTAATATTATAATTTTATAGCTATAAATTATTATGACAATTGAGAAGATTTGATGGGGACATATACCAAATGTGTATTTTTTTTTGAGTAAATAGGAAAACGTTTTAAAAAGTCATAAAAGCAGTACTACTTAAATCTGTTAGAAGAAAAAAATTTCATATGCTTGAGTGCATTTCCCTATACATGACTAAATCTTCATCATATTTGTGTTCTTCGTTTGCTAGAAAATCGACACATTAATTTACCTCTCTCCAAGCATTTTAGATAGTGTCAAATGTAAAATTATTAAATTTCAATTATGCCAAATGCTCAAAATACAAGAAATGTGAAATTCTACACTAATTTATACTGGTTAAAAAGTCGGAAACTACATTCTACAACATATCAACACAATTTTTTAATGAGCTGAGCTAGTAAATAAATGGGTTAATGATCAGACCAAACTTGGATGAATTTGATGAATCATATTTTGATTAATGAGTTTTTGTTGTTAGGGTGAATTTTTTGTAGAATTTACGTAGTATTTGATAATCAAAACTCGACATTTGAAACCACTTTTCGACATTGAGAGACTACCTATCACAATCTTTGATGATTGAGGGGTTTTGGCACCCTATATTTGATACCAGTCCTAGGAGTGAAAGTAAATTCATTCTAAGCTCTAAATCTATAGTTGATGCTGGAGATAGTTACTACCGGTCACGATCTTAGAAAATGATAAGCCTCATTTAAGTAGGTGCTTTTCCCCTCATTTTTTGTATTCCGCATCTGATTTAAAACTGAATGCAAATACATTTCTAAATTCGAGATCTTTAATTAATGGTGGAGATGGTTACAACCCATCATGAATATGTGTTTTTTCTTATTCTATATTCGGTTCGCTTTATTGAAAGTACAATTTTCAAATTATAGAGTTCAAGTTTGAAATTATCACAGTGTTACACTCCAACGACTGGAAGAATAAACTTACAATATTACAAAGAAAAAAAAATATGTGGCAAATTTATTATAAACAAATGTAACGACCTGATTTCGTTGTTAGGGAAAAGCCAAAGGAAAAAGAATTGGGGTCAGAAAACTTTTTGGTAGTAACTTGGAATTTCCTAACCTAGTCCAAATTTGGATGAAATTGGACTAAAAAAGGTCTAGGGAAATCTGGTAACGAATGAGAGATCTAATTATGAATTTGATTACATGAATGGATAACTAAGACGTTAAGGAATCCATATGACTTTACGAAATCAAACTCGGGCGAGTAGAACTCTCGAAAATGATCTTAGCGTGAACGAGTGGTTTTTGAAGGTCAAGGGTTGAAGGTGTGTTGTGAAATAGAGGCTTGGAATTCAAATACCAACATTCTGTCTTCGTGCATGCCGCCATAGTGGGATGGCTGCCGCTGTAGCGGGACATACGCGACTTAAGTTAGAAATAAACCCCAAAAACATTTTATTCTGCACTTTTCGACTTTGAGAGCTAAGGAACAACCCCAGGTGTGTTCTTGACGTTTTTTCACCATTCTTGAGGCTAAAGGTAAGGGTTTTGTAACACCCCGACTTTTCAAAACGTGTGAATTAACTCGTACCTTTGTGGAAAGACAAAGAGGGTGAGTAATACATTAAGAATGATGTGGTATGTCATATTTTAAGTGTTCAAGGGTTGTATCTCAAGTTTTGAAGTAAGGTAAGTCACAAAATAAAAGTTGGCAAAAGTTATCGTAAGTTCCTTTTTAAAAATTACTCTGAAATTTGGGTCAAATGTCTCGGAAGTTTTCTCCCATCTATAAAGAGTTATGGGGCCCACTACCAATTAAATTAGAGGTCTACAAGTCTAGTTTCCAACGCATCAAACAATTTGTTCATACGACTTCAGAACAGAGAGATATTTGCATTTTTGCGAGACTGCGCAAGCAAGCACGTGAGGTGGGTCCCCTAAGTCGGTGGAAGCTGATAAGATAGCATCTTCTTCATTTTTATTCAGTCAAACTCGTAAGAAACCCATGCAAATCAGAGAAATTCTCCTTAGATCATCCTTGTGTGTTCATAATCTCTTCTTGGCTCCTTATTGAAAATTGCCCTACTTTGCGAGCTTGTCGTTTTGGTATAGTTTTCATTGTGAATTGATCGGTGTAGCTCCATGGAGGCTGTGGCAGCAGAGTTTTTTCAGTGGTTTGATTTTATTTAAGTGTTCTGGGTGTGTAAAGAAAGGTAGGAACCATCTTTTATTAGTTTATGGATACCTTAGGTCTTGGATAGTAATTTACGATAGGAATCCGTATCGATTGTCGTAGTAATTCTTGTCCTTAATTACGGATTGATTTTACCTTTTTTTAGTGTTGTAGTGATGCGGACAGAGGTATTTTCAGCATAAATTATAAAGGAAAATGTATGTTCAAGCTATTCCCTTCATTCGGCATATTTCCTTAGAGCTTGGGAGTGATATAGTAGGGTAGTTAATGTTGGTGATTTTGTAGATGTAATTGTGAATGGTTGGCTGATTGAGTGGTTATAAACCCTCATTATAGGGACTCATAATCTGTTAAGAACGACCCTGAGTTAGGAATGACTTGGAAACTATATATATATATATATATATTGTTTATAGCTAAATTGCTCACCTTTAGCTTATTCAATTGTTTGTTGTCACCCTTAGGGCTATTGTGGTTAGCTGTTGAGCTATGAACTGCCTATGAGGGTTATGATGTTGTCTAATAGGACTTTGTTATTGCCTAAGAGGTCTATGTGTTGCCCATAGGTGTATATTGATGCCAAAGAGTGTTATGTGTTGCCTATAGGGCTATTTTGATGCCAAAGAGGGCTATGTGTTGCCTACAGGGCTATGTGATGCAAAAGAGGGCTACATGCAGCCCACAGAGCTATGATGTTACCTAAGAGGGCTATGCGCTGCCTACGGGGTTATATCGTTGCCAAAAAGGGCTATGTGACTTCTTACAAAGACAAGGGGCTATCGATAGGGTTATGCAGATTGATTTGGCACCTTCTGGGTTTATGGGGGCCTAGGTAGGTGGTATGTTGTTTGTACCTATCGAGCTTATGGGGGCTTGGTTAGGTTGTTGTTTAACTATTATTGTATTTTTTAGATTGCGTAGTGGGTTAGCATGCTTATCTAAATTTGATTTCCTCACCTGATTGGTTTTGGTATATTATGATACTTACTCATTTAGTTTATAGCCTTTCATACTCTGTACATTATTTTGTACTGACGCCCCATTGCTTGGGGGCGCTGCATTCATATATGCAGGACCCGACAGATGACCCAGTAGACCTCCTCAGCAGCATGATTGACTTCTATCGTGTTGGCTAGCCCTTTTCCTCTGAAGCTGCCAGAGTTGGAAGGTTTGTTAGCTTTTGCTGTATATATTTTTATGGGTAGGCTGGGGCCCTGTCCCGTCAATCTTTACTACTCTTAGAGGCTTGCAGACTAGTGTGTGGGGTGCACAACTACATTATGGCCATGCCGGCCTAGTTTGTTGGTTTGCTGCTGCTTGTTAGCTGTTTGATGTATTGTATTGATATATACCTGCTTTCAGTTTCGCTATAGAGATCATGGTGGCCTTGACGTCCCAATCAGGACTTCTGTGCTAGTTGGCTATTTCTTTATATGAACTCTTGGGAGTAGCTATTTCTTTTATAGATCTGTTGACAGGGGCCTTGCTGGCTGAGGGCTTAATTTTAACCCGAGATATACTTGTTTATTTTCTTAATTGCATGTGGCTGCCATGCACTAGTAGCAAATGGTTCAGTAGGGTCGGCTCGGGCCTGAGTTCTGGCTTAGGAGCCAGTTGCCCCCCTTGAGTTTAGGCCGTGACAGGTTTTACTCCCTGAATCCATGTTTTGATCCGTAGAACATAGTTTCTTGGGTAATTATTGATGGGTGAGGGTTTTGATCTGGGAATTATGGTGGAAAAAGCCCTAATATAAGTATGGGGATCATGGGTTTGTTCTAGGGTTATTGAGTTCGTTATAATCTGAATAATTAGACCTTTGATTGTTGATGCTTGTGTATAAATTGTTGTTTGTAGACCTAGAACAAGCGGAACAAATTCAGAAAGGAAAGATTCAAGTGCCTTAGGGGATTCAAGCTTGGATTCAAGGTAGGTGATAATTGTGATTTCATGTTTTGTGTGATGTATGTTAGTAATTGCTTTATTGTAATGCATGCATGTATGTGAATGAAGCCTATTGATCACACCTGATGTAAATAAGTATGAACGAAGAACTACATGCCATGAATCACGTCTTGTTGTATGATTGTGAGAATATACATTGTGATTGTGATTGTGGTTTGTTGAATGGGCGGGTGTCATGATCCGACATACTAACTAGGATCGGTTGCCACGTTTCGACATAAACATGGAATCGACTACCATGTTTCGGTATAAATATTGGATCAGGTACCACATATCGGTACGCTAACAGTTTGGGTATGGGTTCCATGAGAGGGCCATTAAATTGGGTTCCATGAGAGAACCATTGATTGTTATATCTACTTGACATAACTGTATATCTTGAGAATGTGGAATCATGTATTGCTCTTGAAATGATAATCGATGTGTATATATATATTTTGCGCATGTATGTGTTTACCTTGTTGTAATTCTGATATATGTTTTGCTTACTGGAATAGCCACGTGATCCTACCAGTACACTGTGGTTGTGTACTGATACTACACTAGCCTGATCTTTGTTGAGTACAAGGCATCTCTAGGTGGCTATTGATAGACCTCAACTAGGTGACTATTGAGCGTGATCGAATTCAAGGGTGAGCCAGTTCTTTCAGGCTACCATGAATCTTTCTTATTTAAGTCCACTCTTTCCGGACTCAGACTATTTGTTTAAGGTGTTTGTTTAGCTTCGGGGTTGTACCCCTTGTTCATAGATTTGTCGTTAGTAGAGTTTTGGTACAATAACTTTCTGGTTCTAGAGTTGAATTTCCGCATTAGTTTGGTTAGTTATTTGTTAAAACCTTTAGATTTTATGGGGACTCCATTTTTATTGTTAAACCTGCTTCCGTAACTCTAAATGCTTTAGTTGTGTAGTTTTTGGTTAAGCTATTTAGTTTGGGTTGTATTAATGGTTCTCCCACCGGAGGGTTTGTGTGGGTGCCAATCACGACGGTCTGGGTCGTGACAAAGTTGGTATCAGAGCCTAGGTTTGTTGATCTCATTGTACCAAAATGAGTCTAGTAGAGTCTTACGGAATGGTACGAAGACGTTCGTACTTTTCTTCGAAAGGCTATAGGACTTTAGGAAAAACTCACTTCTTTCTATTCCTTCGTGCTATGACTTGAATCCAATTGGTATCTGGGTGATACAAATTGATATCTTTCCTCCTTCACTCTATGGTCCAAACTAGAGCAACAAAAGTGGTAACATCATCACTAGCAAGAGAGGATGTGTATAGACTACCGACAGTTGAATAGGGTCACCATTCAGAATAAGTATCCACTACCTTGAATAAATGATCTTTAGACCAGTTGCAAGGTGCATCAATTTACATTTTTGCTCTTGTACTAGGAGACCGGTAATGGTTATCTATGGAACAAACTAATTTGGAAATCGGGCTTGTTGGTGAGTAGTAACTTGAAAACTGTGAATGCGTGTTCCTTGTTGCCTGAATTAACTGTGAATGTGCAAGTTGTATTTTCTTAGATGTGATGATATGATCATGTGCACAATAAGTGTGGGTTTGAATTTTGATATATGCAATATGCTGGCTGAATTGATTGAAACTATGCAAGTTGTAACTGCTGAGTATCGTGAAACTTGTTGTGAAAAGAAGGTCACGACTAAGTTCGATGCAAGGGTCTAGATAATGTACGAGGTGATTCGTAAGAAAGATCTGGACGTATCTTGCGCTTGAGTAATAACCGTGTGAGTGTCTGGGTGTATCATGGGGATGTGTGGGTTATGGTGTTAAATTAATGAGAATGAGTTGGATTGTGTATCGTTGGATTGACTCGGGGTAGACAATGATTATCCTAGTTCAGAGGATTATCCTAAATTACTCAGTAAAGCTGAAAATCGCTGGGAGATTTAGAAAAGAGAAAAACCCCAGAAAAATTATTGCCTGGGTACTGTTTCCGTGTAAGCTGCTACAACGGGATTTTTCCGCCAGCACGAGTCAGCCAGAGCGGAAATTCCCAGCTATTCCCAGCCAGAGCGAGATAGGGTGAGATAGAACCTCAACCCTGTCTCCTCTATTTTTCCCAAGTCTCTTTATTGAACCTGAACTAACCCCTACAATCTAATAAGTGTTTAGCAATCGAGGATAGACTATAAAACCTTGTAATAAATTGAATGCTGTCATAAACAACAAAAAAACTAGCATCCATGTGCTTACAAAAACAAAAAGGGGTGTGCGAAATTTTCTAAGTGTGAATTTTGGTTGACTTCAATTGCCTTTTTAGGGCATGTAGTTTCAAGGGAAGGGGTAATGGTAGATCCCCCAAAGGATTGAGCAGTCAGGAATTGGGTCTGACCTAGTTCTGTGACTGAAATTAAGAGTTTTGTGGGGCTCGCTAGCTACTATCGTCGCTTGTAAAGGGATTAAGTTAAGATTTGCAAATTCAAGTTTATAGGTGACAACATTCAAGAAGTTTTGGTAAGGGACAGTTAGATAATGAACACCATTACTTTGGAAAATGCATTTAGTATTGCTATCATAACATGTATGGGTTGTTTAGCGAATGATGAAATTAAGTTATGTCAATTGAGGTTAGAAGTTATACTATGATTTCATGAATTGATTGTATATCAAGATGATAGGGATCTGTGTTATGCTTTTTCGGGCAAGACCGAGGTTGAGGGTCTGATGCAATGATCACAAGTACTATTATTGTTTGTGACCAGATGGCTGATGTGTTGTTTGATCTGGGTTCTACTTATTCTTATGTGTCCGTGTGATTTGCCTTAGAATTTGATATGAATTGTGATATACTTGATGCCCCCATCCATGTTTCTACCCCAGTTGAAGAGTTAGTCATAGTCACCTATGTGTATCGTGTGGTCCTGTTGTGTTATGGATTTTCAGATTTGGGTTGATTTGGTTATTGACTAACTTGATATAATCTTAGGCATGACTTGGTTGTCCCCCTATTGTGCTGTGCTTAATAGTAATGGTAAGTCGGTAACTCTAGAGATCCCGGGTAGGGAAAGGTTAGAGTGGGACGGGGGTACAAGCCTAAGTCAACTAAGGTCATATCTTTCGTGCGGGGTAGGAAACTGGTGGGGCAGGATTGTTTGGAGTAATTGTCTCATATTCGGGATGTTGAGGTTGAGTCTCCCTCTATTGAGTCTATATCCTGTGGCATCAGAATTTAGAGAAGTGTTCCCTACTAATTTGCCTGGTATGCCTCCAGATAGAGATATAGGTTTCTGCATTGACTTGGAAACTGACACTCACCCTATTTCCATCCCTCAGTATCGTATGGCTCCGACAGAATTAAGAAAGCTTAAGGCTTAAATCCAAGAGCTTCTTGATAAGGTTTCATCTATCCTAGTGCTTCCCCGTGGGTTGCTCCTGTCTTGTTGTTAAGAAGAAAGAGGGTAGTATGAGGACCAGTGATTTTATCTTAAGCCATAAGGGAGTGGATTAATACCGGAATGACAAGCTTATGGATAAAGAAAGTTTCATTGAGTATACTTGGGCGAAGGAAATTGAAGATTTTAGTAAGAATGTGCGTATAAATAATGGATTAGTTCTTTGATTTTGATGAGTATACCTGAGTTTGATGTGTCGTGTTGATGAAAAGGTTGACTTCATAGTGATCATCAGGGCTGACTAAGCATAATGGTAATAAGAGTTTGTGATAGGATGCAACTATATAATAAGATTGTGGTTAAGCGAATTTGGTGTAGTAATTATGACTTGCGAGTACCTAAGGTTGTGGCTTCCTAATATTTGGTGAGTAACGTCGTTGCATGGAAGGTTTTGAGAGATGGTGGGACACCACTTGAATAGAATTTAAAAAGAGTTAGAGTCATAATGAAGAAAATAGTGGGATGTAGTACATCCTTTAGAGAGAGGCAATGGCAAGAATATTTTATTTGATTGCAAAGGCTGAAGAGATATCTTCAGAGGGATTGATAATTGGGTTCAGAGATGCATGGTTTTATTCATTTTGTTGTGGCTATGGTAATAGTGTCACAAGTTCATCAGATTGGTTAAAAACTATTAGAAAGGACTTGAGAAAGGATGGTACAGACATTAGCTCGAGTGTGATGATAAGTGCTTTGTTTTTGTTTTGAGTTTAGTAATGAGTAGGATTGAATTTTTAGCGAAAGATATTGTAATATCGATGGAGAGGCGATCAATAATAAACGAAGATCCATGAATTCATAAAAAATTTCAAGGTACAAGCTAATGTTTATAGAGAAAGAGATTGTGTTATACGATGGAAATTACAATTCAGATTTTTCTTTGTAAGTCTACATTCGTGTGGTGATGTATTTTGTCAAGGTATGAATTGGCAAGGTGATAAATAATCAATTGTATTCGGTATTGAGCAATTGAAAAGACTTACACCTGGGTTGAGTCGTAAAGTTTATTACTGTTGATTGTTAAGTACCTAAGAAAGGTTTTCATTTAAAAGTGTTGGTTTAGAGTAAGGTAAATGGTCGGAGTGCTCATGATGGTTCTGAGTATGATGCACTAGCTATGCTCACGTGTGTTTTCACTTGTGTGGATGGATCCCTAGTGGTGAATCAGGTGTACTGATCCTGCGATGTTATTTTGGTTGAATGAGATGATTGGGATGACTTGGTTATTTCATATGACATATTTGGTGTTGTTTTGGAGTTGTTAAAGTATTTTAGTGGTTTTACATGTACCACTGACTTATGAGTATTTATAGAAGAGCTACCATGCGTATTTATGGTTGTCCGACAATCTTAATTTTCATCTTGTCGTCGAGGTCATGTATCGATTATGTGTGGTTGAATGTGGGGATCATTGGGTCAAAATCTATTGTTTTTAAGGGTAATCTACAATCACAATTACTAAATCTAACATTTCGATAATGTTGTTAGAGGGTTGGTATGTTGAGACATATCCCTCGATTAGTATATGATGTCTAAAGATCAAATTGTTATAACTTAAGCTCATGGGAATTTGGGTTGTGAGATGGAGATGTTAATAAAAACTATGATTTTTTGGGTATTATGATTGTGTGTTGGTTCAGGTTCACCTCTAATTGTGGCGAGTTTGGACTTAGGATTTATCATGGCTATGTGAGAAAAGATTCATCCTGATGTTGTGTCAAAGTCCTTGATAACATGTTGCAGACATGTGAACGATCAACTTTGGTGGTTATAGGGAATAACTTTGTTGTTAGTTAAGTGCACATAAAACAATAATTATCACTCGAGTATTGTGATGACTTCATTGAGGCATAGTATGAAGAAGAACTGGTTGAAATTCTTGATCACGATGTCCGGAAGCTAAGGGCATGCGAGACAAGTATCTCTTGTTGTTCAGCGATTCAAGTACTACTCTACCCTTACTTTAGCCAGTCTTCCCTAGTTGATTACTCGGGGACGAGTGATGGGTAAATTAGTATATATTGTAACGACCTGATAATGTCGTTAGGGAAAAGCCAATGGTTAAGAATTGGGGTCAGAAAACTTTTTGGTAGTAACTTGTAATTTCCTAACGTAGTCCAAATTTGGACGAAATCGGAGTTAGAAAGGTCTAGGGAAATCTGGTAACGAATGAGAGATCTAATTATGAATTTGATTACATGAATGGATAGTTAAAACGTTAAGGAACCAATACGACTTTACGGAATCGAATTCGGGCTAGTAGAACTCTCGAAAATAATCTTAGCGAGAACGAGTAGTTTTTAAAGGTCAAGGGTTAAAGGTGTGTTGTGAAATGGGAGCTTGGAATTCAAATTCCAACATTCTGTCTCCGTGCATGCCGCCGTAGCGGGATGGCTGTCGCGGTAGCAGGGTCGTTGTAGCGGGACAGACGCTACTTAAGTCAGAAATAAACCCTAAAAATGTTTTATTCTGCACTTTTTGACTTTGAGAGCTAAAGAACGACCCAGGTGTGTTCTTGACGGGTTTTCA
The DNA here is from genome assembly GCA_036250505.1 of Solanum acaule. Classification (NCBI taxonomy): domain Eukaryota; kingdom Viridiplantae; phylum Streptophyta; class Magnoliopsida; order Solanales; family Solanaceae; genus Solanum; species Solanum acaule. The sequence continues at coordinate 11,295 of JAJOOR010010775.1, read as the reverse complement.
CCATTCTTGAGGCTAAAGGTAAGGTTTTTACTCCTTGAATCCATGTTTCGATCCGTAGAACTTAGTTTCTTGGGTAATTATCAATGGGGGAGGGTTTTGATATGGAATTATGGTGGAAAAAGCCCAAATATGGGTATGGGGATCATGTGTTTGGTCTTGGGTTATTAAGTTCGTTATAATCCGGATAATTAGACCTTTGATTATTGATCCTTGCGTATAAATTGTTGTTTGTAAACCTAGAACAAGCGGAACGAATTCGGAAAGGAAAGATTCAAAGTGCCTTAGGGTATTCAAACTTGGATTCGAGGTAGGTGATGGTTGTGATTTCATGTTTTGTGTGATATATGTTAGTAATTGCTTCATTGTAATGCATGCATGTATGTGAATGAAGCCTATTGACCACACCTGATGTAAATAAGTATGAACGAAGAACTACATGCCATGAATCACCTCTTGTTGTATAATTGTGAGAATATACATTGTGATTGTGATTGTGGTTTGTTCAATGGGTGGGTGTCACAATTCGACACACTAACTAGGATCGGTTTCCACGTTCCGACATAAACATGGAATCGATTGTCACATTTCGGCATAAACATTGGATCGGGTACCACGTATAGGTATGCTAACAGTTTGGGTATGAGTTCCATGAGAGGACCATTGAATTGGGTTCTATGAGAGAACCATTTATTGTTATATCTACTTGACATAACTGTATATCTTGAGAATGTGGAATCATACATTGCTCCTGAAATTATAATCGATGTGTGTATATATATATTCTGTGCATGTATGTGTTTACCTTATTGTAATTCTAATATATGTTGTGCTTACTGGAATAGCCGCATGATCCTACCAGTACATTGTGGTTGTGTACTGATACTGCACTAGCTTGTTCTTTGTTGAGTACAGGGCATCTTCAGGCGGCTATTGATAAAGCTCAGCTAGGTGACTATTGAGCGTGATCAGATTCAAGGGTGAGCCAGTTCTTTCAGGCTACCATGGATCTTTCTTGTTTAAGTCCACTCTTTCCGAACTCAGACTATTTGTTTAAGGTGTTTGTTTAGTTTCAAGGTTGTACCCCTTGCTCTTAGATTTGTCGTTAGTAGAGTTTTGGTACAGTGACTTTCGGGTTCTAGGGGATGAAATTTCACATTAGTTTGATTAGTTATTTGTTAAAACCTTTGGAGTTTATGGGGACTCTATTTTTATTGTCATTTAAACCTTCTTCCATAACTTTAAATGCCTTAGTTTTGATTTAGTTGTGTAGCTTTTGGTTAAGCTGTTTGGTTTGGGTTGTAGTAATGGTTCTCCCACTGGATGGTTAGTGTGGTGCCAATCACGACGGTCTCGGTCGTGACAACAAAAGTAGGATAAATGTAAAATAAGATTATTGAATAATTAGAACAAAATAAGATAACGACACAATCATACCAACTCAGTAGTTACGTAAAGAGACATTTTTTTGTCATTACATAATAACAAATTTGAAAATACAATAACATTTACATAACAAGAAATTTGTCGATTAAAACATCAAATTTTAGCAAAATCTAGTGATGCTTTACCAGAAGGCCTCTTACGGAAGAAATAATCCCGGTTATCAGAAAATAAGACATGTTTGTACACTGCTTTTCTCCATCTCTCAGCAGTTGTGGAAATGGACCAATGACAGTGTCAAGGCTAGCATTGAAAAATACCAGTACGAATATTCAAGCGTGGCTTGATCAACTGCTATACAATTCTCGATACTCTTGTATTGAACGTTGCCTCCGTTGTCATCCTAGAGGAGCATAATGATGCAAGACACGTTGCAGTTTCGGTGACAACCAATGGTGATACTTGGATTTAGGCATGCTGGATACTAGTTTATGTTGATAGCCATATTTCCCATCAAGAGAAGTTCTAAAGATTCATCAATTTCATTGACATTGAGAACCTTCATGAAGGGGTGGTATGAGCTCTAATTATTTTTTAGAGAATGAGTATTTGTTGAATTACTTTGGGTTTGGGCATGAACACGTAATTATTTTGGGTATTATGACCTAATTATGTAGTTTTTCCTTTTTCTTGGAGTAAATAGGAAAAAGCATTAAAAAGTCATAAAAACAGTACTACTTAAATATGTTAGAATAAAAAAAATTAATATGCTAGAGTGCATTTCCCTAAACATTACTAAATCTTAATTTACCTCTCTCCAAATGTATTAGATAGTGTCAAATGTGAAATTATGAAATTTCAATTATGCCAAATGCTCAAAATTCAAGAAATGTGAAATTATACACTAATTTATAATGGTTAAAAGGTCGGACACTACATTCTACAACATATTAACACAATTTTTTTAATGAGTTGAGCTAGTAAATAAATGGGTCAATGATCAGGCCAAACTTGGATGGATTTGGTGAATCATATTTTCATAAATGAGTTTTTGTTGTTAGGCTGATTTTTTTGTAGAATTTACGAAGTATTTGATAATCATAACTCGACATTTCATACCAGTTTTCATCATTGAGAGACTACCTATCACAATCATTGATGATGGGGGGGGGGAAGGATTTTTGTAACACCTTGGTATTTGCAAGAGCTAAATTTAGAAAGAACTAATTTGGAAAGAGCTAAACCTGAAATTTTACAAGTTATGCATACGTTATGAGTTTTGGGTCAACTTCAAACGAGCATAACTTTCAGTACAAGTTGTTTTAGATGGACCATAAGATATCAAATGAAAGGTCTTGGAATCTTCTTTCCAATGCCGCTGCGTTTGCTAATTTTTGAGCTCGTGTGAGGGAGATATGCCTGTTTGAAGTCGGTCTATCCGGTTAAAGAAAGTTACCGAAAATGTGAGAGGTATTTTGGTCGTTTCCTTACCCTTTTAGATTTAAGCGTTTTTAGTAAATAATTAGGGGTCTAAACTGATTTGGTTCAGTTTTCCCAAACCAATCGCTTAGGGTTTTGAGAGGAGTTCAAGAAGAGGATAAAAGAGAAAAGTCAAGCCGTTCATCAAGTTTTCTTGCGAATCGAAGGTTGTTTCGCCAAGAGTTTAATCCCTAAGAGGTATGTGAGTTATCATAGTGTTGGGTTCGTTCACCCACACACCAATCATGTAATTTTCAGCGTATTTTTTTCTAGAAAGTTGCAGGATTTGAGTTCTTGATGAGTTTTCATGAAGTTTCATTCGTAATCTAGATTGTTAAGGTTTTGATGAGTTCTTGAGATAAACGTATGTGTTTGAGAGTTGTTTTTGAGTTGATTCTCATTTACTTGTATTGGGTAATTGAATCTAAGTAGAATTTGATAAAACAAATCAATTCTAGACGGATTAAGGTCAGAAAACGAGTAGATTCAGAAAGTCCTGGGAGAGGGCTGGGGTGGCGCGCCCCAGCAGTGTTATGGGATTCAAGTTGATACTCAAAAGATTGAGGCAGTGCAGAACTAGCCTAGACCAACATCTCCAACTAACATTAGGAGTTTCTTGGGATTGACTGGTTATTATAAGAGGTTTGTCGAGGGGTTCTCATCTATTTCATCCCCATTGACTAAGCTAACTCAGAAGACAGTTAAGTTTTAATGGTCTGAAGCTTGTGAGAAAAGCTTTCAAGAATTTAAAACTAGGTTGACTATTGCCCCAGTGTTGACCTTACCAGAAGGTACGCAAGGTTTTGTAGTGTATTGTGATGCGTCCAGAGTTGGATTGGGTTGTGTATTGATGCAAAATGGCAAGGTTATACCTTATTCCTCAAGACAACTTAAGGTTCACGAGAGGAACTACCCAACCCATGATCTAGAGTTGGTTGCTGTAGTATTTGCTTTGAAAATATGGCGTCACTATCTTTATGGTGTTCATGTAGATATGTTTACTGATCAGAAGAGTCTTCAGTATGTATTCAGACACAAAGAGCTTAATCTCATACAGAGAAGGTGGTTGGAATTACTCAAAGATTATGATATAAGTATTCTATATCAACCAGGTAAGGCTAATGTTGTTGTTGATGCCTTGAGCAGGTTGTCTATGGGTAGTACCTGTAACACCTTGAAAAAATCAGCTTTTGGACTCAATAGAAAATTTGTGAACCACGACAGGGTTCACGGACCGTGAAAGGAACCACGGTCCGTCGACCTGCCCGTGGCTCATGCCCTCCTAGAAGAGGTGGACCACGAGACCTTTCACGGGCCGTGGACCACCCCACAAGCCATGGGGAGGCTCATGGAAGCTAGTCAGAACTCACTAGGCTCAGAAGTCAGAACATGGAGCCCTTTACGGACCGTGGTCTTGATGAAGGGTCATGGTGGCTTTCGTGAAGCCAAACCAGTAGGCCCCTAGTCCAACTGAAGGACCACGGTGACCTTCACGGTCTGTGATCCTTCACACGGTCCATGAAGTGGACCATAGAGGTAAGGGCCAAGAACTAGTAGTCACTGGCCCAAGAAGCATGGCCCATATGACGGACCGTGGTCCTTGTGACAGTTCGTCATTGTGTCCGTGGTCGGGCCCCGTCAGATTTTAAGTGGGGTTGTTTTGGTATTTTCCACTATGCGTTGGACATCTAAACTACGTCGTTTAACCCCTAAACTACATAGTTTTGGTCAGTTTGAGGCTAGTAACTTAGTCAGAACTTACCCTAATCGATCATTCACCGAAATCATTCAAACTTAGAACAAAAGAAGAAGAAAGAGGCGCCAATTTTCCTAAGAACAACCAGCAGGTTTCATTCAAGTTTTATCTCGAAATCGAAGGATTTCTTTATGGAATTCGTCACCAGGTATGTGGGATTTCACTAGTGGGTTCCTTCACCCATTAGGTCCCTAGAATTTAGTTAGATTCTTGATTCTCTTCATATTATCTAGACCTAGGGTTTCTAGAACTTCAGATAATTGTTATGATTTAGTTGTTGTAACGTTCTTAATCAGATTATCATGTCTTAGTAACTTTTTTGCATAGGTTCTTGCATGAAACTCAGAATCCTAGTTGTGTAGTTCTTTTAGTTCATGAATTACGCTAGCTAGGATAGATAAACATATAACATGCCTCAGTTTTCAAATGTTTCATTATCGGTACTTAATGTTGCATTTTCAGTTAGCATGTCAGAAGCTTGAGCTATCCAGTTTAATTCAGTTATGTTGTATTGTACATATTCTAGTTGGGGGTAGGCAAGGTATAATGCGTTCCCTCGATTGGGCGTATTCATAAGACTCTATGTTTACCTCACGTGGTTTTATATCGGTAAACAGTAGCTCCCACAGTCAAATTATGGTTCATTGAGTGGGTTACCAGTTATATTTCAGTATTTAGTTTCAATATGTTATGAACTTGGTCATTGCATTCAGTTTAGTTCATATTCAGTATGTTCAGTATATTCATTATATTCATCTTATATCATATCTCAGTATGCTTCATTCAGTTATATATATATATTTATATATATATACCTTTCAAGTACTGACGCATACTCTGCGCTACATCTTCTCGTGATGTAGGTTCAGGTCATCAGCATTCAGATCACGTGTAGATCAGTTCTCGATCCGTATTTAGCAGCATCAGTGGCGAGTCCTCATTCTTCGAGGACGATTGACATGTTTTCTATTCAGTCTTTCCTTTTTACTTTCAGTTTTGCTAGAGTTAGTTGGGGGCATGTCCCAACATCTCTAGTCAGTTGGAAACTTATTTCAGACATAGTTAGAATCAACTCTAGTATTTTGAGTTATAATCTAGTATTGTAAACTCTTATTCAGATTAATATTGGGTATTCCCCATTCAGTTTATCATTTGATTTAAAGCTTCCGCACAATATTTTTCATTTTAGTAAATCTTTAAGTATGCTTATGATATGCAAGTTCAGGATTAGCTTGGGGTCACTCATGATCGTAGGTCCCATGTTACGTCAATGGGGTAGCCTCGGGGAGTGACAAACTTGGTATCAGTGCGCTAGGTTTAAAAGTCCTAGGGTGTCTGAAATCCGCACTAAGTAAAGTCCCTTTCATGAGTGTGAAGCACACTAAACCTATGAGGGGGAGGCTACGAAGTGTTTTAGGAAAAAACTTCACTTCTTTGTTATTCTTATCGTGCGTGGGTATGATCTCCTTTCTAACTTGACGTTTTACATTTTAGATCATGCCTTCTCATAGAGCTAACACAAGGAATGCTAATGCCCGCAACGTTGATGTAGTTCCTCCAGTCCCAGACCACGAGGTTTTGAATGCCGAGTTTCAGAACGCCATTCAGCTTTTGGCCAGAGTGTAGCCAACCAGAATAATCAGCAGGTTCCAGTTCCTGTAAATGCTAGTGGTGGATCAGTGGCAGCTAGGGTCCGTGATTTTGTTAGGATGAATCCACCTAAGTTTCTAGGGTCGCAAGTTGGTGCAGACCCCCAAACTTTATCATTGAGGTCAAAAAGATCTTCGGAGTGATGCAAATGACTGGAAATGATAGGGTAGAATTGTCATCCTACCAACTCAAGGATGTAGCTCACATTTGGTTCACTCAATGGAAGGAAAACATGGGTGAGAATGCAACTCCTCTGACTTGGGAGTGTTTTACCAGAGCTTTTCTGGATAGGTTCTTTCCAAGATAGTTGAGAGAGGCAAAAGCTCAGTAGTTCATAAATTTGAGGTAAGGTTCTATGACAGTCCAAGAGTACAGACTTAAGTTTACCCAGCTCTCCAAGTATGCTCCACATATGGTTGCCGATCCCAGGGTGCAAATGAGTAAGTTCCTATTTGGAGTGTCTGACTTGGTGAAGACAGAGTGTAGAAATGCTATGTTGTTAGAGGACATGAATATCTCTAGGCTCATGACTCATGCTCGGCAGGTTGAGGGAGACAAGCTTAGGGAACATACTAAGGATAACAAAAAGGCTAGGACAGACAACTATGGTTACTCTCAGCAGAAATTGGGTGGTGGAAATCTCTCAGAGTTTCAACAAAGGTCTTCAGCTCCAGCACCTTCATCAGCTAGTTCTCCATCCCCCAGGTTTCACCAGGATCAGAAAGGTAGGGCATCAGGCTCTAAGTCTCAGGGTAGTGTTTTTGGTACCAGAACCTACCCAACTTGTCCAAAGTGTGGTAAGAACCATCCGGGCGAGTGTCTTGTAGGAAAGGAAGGATGTGTTGGGAGTGGTCAGACTGGTCACAGGTTGAGAGATTGTCCTTCTTGTAAACATGGACAATGAGATAACAATAGTAGGGCTCAGTCTACAGTTTCAGCAGCACCAACAGGTCACCCAACTCAGCGGGGTAATTCATCTCGTATAGGTGGCGGTCAATGCCAGAACAGGTTGTATGCTCTCCAGGTTCGCCAAGATCAAGAAGATTCTCCTGATGTGGTTCCTGGTACGTTGCGAGTCTTTCATTTAGATGTTTATTCTTTGTTAGATCCAGGGGTTACTCTTTCCTTTGTAACTCCATATATAGCAGTGAACTTTGGTGTCAATCCAGAAACTCTCTCAGAACCCTTTTCAGTATCTACCCTAGTTGGTGACCCAGTTATAGCTAGACGGGTATACAGAAATTTCCCTGTCACAGTCTCCCAGAAAGTCACCTCAGCATATCTTGTAGAGTTAGAAATGGCAGTCTTCGATATCATTATAGGCATATATTGGTTACATTCCTTCTATGCCTTAGTCGATTGTAGAACTATGATCGTTCATTTTCAGTTTCCTAGTGAACCAGCCTTAGAATGGAAGGGTAGTAGCTCAGTGCCTATGGGTTGATTCATCTCCTACCTTAAGGATAGAAAGATGATCTCTAAAGGGTATCTCTATCATCTGGTTCAGGTTAAGGATTCAAGCTCTGAAATCTAGACTCTTGAGTCAATTTTGGTAGTTAATGAGTTTTGAGATAGATATTCCCAGAATTCCTCCCGAAAGGGAAATCGACTTCGGAATTGATCTCCTTCCAGATACCCAGCCTATTTTTATTCCTCCTTACAGAATGACTCCATCTGAGCTTAAGGAATTGAAGGAACAATTGAAAGACCTTGTAGATAAGGGATTTATCAGACCCAGTATTTCCCTATGGGGTGCTCCAGTGTTGTTCGTGAAAAAAAGATGGTTCTCTCAGGATGTGCATTGACTATCGGTAGTTGAACAAAGTCACATTCAATAATAAGTACCCTATCCCCAGGATTGATGACTTGTTTGGCCAACTTCAGGGTGCTAGTCATTTTTCAGAAATAAACCTCAGATTCGGTTATCATCAACTCAGAGTCAGAGATAGTGACATCCCAAAAATAGCCTTCAAAACTTGGTATGGTCATTATGAATTTGTAGTTATGTCATTTGGACTAACCAATGCTCTTGCAGCTTTCATGGATTTAATGAACATGGTGTTCAAGCAGTATTTGGACTTGTTTATTATCGTCTTTATTGATGATATCATCATTTAGTCTAGGAATGAGGAAGAACATGTGAATCATTTGAGGGTTTTCCTACAAACTCTCAAAGATCGCCAGTTATTAGCTAAGTTTAGCAAATGTGAGTTTTGGTTACAATCAGTTGCTTTCCTTGGGCATATAGTATCTAGCAAAGGGATCTGAGTGGATTCTCAGAAAAAAAGGTAGTGAAGCAATGGCCCAGACCTACCTCTCCTACAAATATCAGAAGTTTCTTGGTTTTGGCTGGTTATTACAGAAGGTTCGTGGAGGGATTTTCATCCATAGCTTCTCCATTGTCTAAGTTGACTCAGAAAAATATTAAGTTTCAATGGTCAGATGAGTTTGAGAAGAGCTTCTCAGAACTGAAAAGTAGGTTGACTTCAACTCTTGTTTTGACTCTACCAGAGGGTGCAAGCGGTTATGTGATCTATTGTGATGCATCCAGGGTCGACCTAGGTTGTTTGTTGAAGCAACGATGTAAGGTTATAGCTTATGCTTCTAGACAACTTAAGGTGCATGAGAAGAACTATCCGACTCATTACCTCAAGCTTGTAGCCGTAGTATTTGCCCTTTAGATTCGGTGACATTACTTGTATGGTGTTCACGTAGATGTGTTCACAGACCATAAGAGCCTCCTGTATGTGTTCACCCAGAAAGAGTTGAATCTTCGCCAGAGGAGATGGCTCTACCATCCTGGTAAGGCCAATACAATAGCTGATGCTCTTAGCAGACTATCTATGGGTAGTGTAGCACATGTTGAGAAAAAAATGAAAGAGTTAGTGAAGGATATTCCCTGGCTTACTTGCTTGGGAGTTTGCCTTATGAACATATCAGATGATGGTGTGACCGTTCATAATGGGTCAGAATCTTCATTGGTAGCGGAGGTTAAGGAAAAATAAGGCAGTGATCCTATATTGCTTCAATTGAAGAGTGCAGTTCATCAGTAGAAAGTTGAGGTTTTCTCCCAATGGGGAGATGGTGTGCTTCACTACCAGGGTCGTTTATGTGTTCCTAAGGTGGGTGAGTTTAGACAAAAGATCCTTACAGTAGCCCATAACTCCAGGTATTCTATTCATCCAGGTGCCACCAAGATGTATTGTGATCTGTGGGAAGTCTTTTGGTGGAATGACATGGAAAGGGATATATGAGATTTTGTGGCTAAGTGCCTTAATTGTCAACAGGTGAAGGTAGAACATCAGAAACTAGGGGGGTATGACTCAAGAGATTAACATTCCTACATGGAAGTGGGAAGTGATAAACATGCTTCATTATAGGTTTACGTCGTACTCGCAGGCAGCATGACTCCATTTGGGTGTTAGTAGACAAAGTTACTAAGTCCGCTCACTTTTTGGCTGTTAAGAGTACAGATTCGGCGGAGGACTACGCTAAGCTTTACATTAATGAGATAGTCAAGTTGCATGAGGTTTCTGTGTCTATCATCTCAGATAGAGGTCCTTAGTTTACCTCTCATTTCTGGAAGTCATTTCATAAAGGTCTTGGTACTAAGGTTAATCTCAGCATAACATTTCATCCACACATGGATGGTCAGGCAGAGCGTACCATTCAGACCTTAGAGGACATGTTGAGAGATTGCATGATTGACTTCAAGGGCAGTTGGGATGATCACCTTCCTCTTATAGAGAGTTCACCTGTAATAATAACTATCATTCCAACATTCAGATGGCCCCTTATAAGGCATTGTTTGGGCGTAGATGTAGATCTCCAGTTGGTTGGTTTGAAGTAGGTGAAGCAGCCTTGATAGGGCCAAATTTGGTTCATGATGTTATGGAAAATGTTCAACTCATCAGAGATAGACTTAAGATAGCCCAGAGTTGCCATAAGTCCTATGCAGATGTAAGGAGAAGGGACTTAGAATTTGAGATAGATGATTGGATTTTTATGAAAGTGTCACCTATGAAGTGGTGATGAGATTTGGCAAGAAAGGGAAGCTTAGTCCCAGATATGTAGGTCCTTACAAAATCTTGCAAAGGGTTGGAAAAGTGGCTTATGAGTTAGAGTTGCCAGTAAAACTAGCAGCGGTGCATCCGGTCTTTCACATTTCGTTGTTAAAGAAATGTGTGGGCGATCTAGCTTCTATGATACTATTAGAAAGTGTGGTTGTGAAGGATAGTCTCACTTATGAAGAAGTACCGATTGAAATTATTGATCATTAGGTTCGAAGGTTGAGAAACAAAGAAGTCGCTTCAGTTAAGGTGTTGCGGAGAAATCAGTCTGTTGAGGGAGCTACTTGGGAAGCATAAGCAGCTATGACGGCCAAATATCTTAATCTCTTTCCTTGTGATCCCATTCCAGCTTGATAAAATAGTTCCTCTCCAGTATTTTAGTTACTCTTGTATAAATTCAGTCTTAGTATCATGTTTCTTCAGTTATACTTGCATTTTCATCGTATTTGAATGCTCTTGGAACTTAGTTCAGTCAGATTTTAGTTTCCAGTACTTAGTGGTTGGGTTTGCAGCTCTTTCCCTCCATACTCAGCTAGTGTAGGCGTCATTCGAGGATGAATGTTCCCAAGAGGGAGATATTGTAACACCTCAGAAAAATAAGCTTTTGGACTCAACATAAAATTTGTGCACCACGACAGGGTTCACAAACTGTGAAAGGAACCATGGTCCGTCGACTTGCCCGTGGCTCATGAAAAATTTGATACGCTCAAATTACACCTCCTTACAGAAGTATAAGCGATCGTTATCAAGTAAAGAACCCAGCTTGTAGGTTGGGATCGATCCCACGAGGAAAATGGTTTAGACTTTACTTTAACTAACAATTATATTCAATTAGTCAAATTATTTCCAGAAACAGGTAAAAAAGGGGGGGTTGTGCTTGTGTGAAACAAATAGTAAGAACTTAATAAGTAATCAATAATCAAACTCAACTTTGGTTGTTATCAAGATAAGAGAAATAAC